>CALNHX010012940.1:0-21291 GCA_940337035.1 Agriotes lineatus
TTTAGAAAGCGTAATATACAGGATGTTTCATAATATATTCGCAGGACTTCAGGATGTGATAGCTCGTCCAAAAAATTTGAAAAAAAGTTTCTATTAACTTACCCTCTAAAATGCACAATTTTCGAGATACAGGGTGTTGAAATTGAAAAAAAAATTTTGTTTTTTGCAAATATCTCCGGAACCGTTTATCGTACAGAAAACAGATTTTGTAACCATTTTCTACTCATAATAAGCTATGTTTTTTGCGAGAAAAAATTTTTTTTATGTCATAATTGGTGAAGATTTTGAAGGGGTAGTGAGTGTTTTTCTCCCCAACTTCTACGCCACTGGAAAAAGTACGGTTTTGAGACGCCCATTTGAACCGCCAATGTTTTCTACACAAAAAAGGTACTCTTGGTCATAAGCTCTAAAGTTGACCGTTTTCGAGAAAAATCAACTTTTATGTTGAAAAACATGGTCAATTTTTTGAAATAAATGTTGACCAATTAAGAGAACGCATTGTTGCATCTTGCGACATTTATTTCAAAAAATTGACCATGTTTTTCAACATAAAAGTTGATTTTTCTCGAAAACGGTCAACTTTAGAGCTTATGACCAAGAGTACCTTTTTTGTGTAGAAAACATTGGCGGTTCAAATGGGCGTCTCAAAACCGTACTTTTTCCAGTGGCGTAGAAGTTGAGGAGAAAAACACTCACTACCCCTTCAAAATCTTCACCAATTATGACATAAAAAAAAATTCTCACAAAAAACATAGCTTATAATAAGTAGAAAATGGTTACAAAAGCTGTTTTCTGTACGATAAACGGTTCCGGAGATATTCGCAAAAAACAAAATTTTTTTTTCAATTTCAACACCCTGTATCTCGAAAATTGTGCATTTTAGAGGGTAAGTTAATAAAAACTTTTTTCAAATTTTTGGACGAGCTATCACATCCTGAAGTTCTGCGCATATATTATGAAACACCCTGTATATTTCAGGTTAGTAAATTGTAATTAATAAAGTGTATCTTGTATTTCAGAAGGTGTAAATTTTAATTGAGAAAGCGTTAATTGATATTCAGAAAGCATAATTTGCAACTCAGAAGGCATTACTTGTAATTCAGAAACCAAGGGACAACCTTTATATTGAATTACTATGTAGATAAATACATAAAGTAGTGTGTAAAGTTTGCAATACATTTATTGTTGTTAAAATCGTCAGATATAAAAGGCTCTTAGTAGCAGCATATAACAACGACGTGAATTCTATGATGAACAATTTTAAAGTTAATGTATTTTCAACCAAAATATGACAAATAAAAATGAAGATTGATCTGTCCGAAGATCTTTTCATTAATCATCAGTACAATAAATATTAAATTTGTTGTAAAACACATCCAGTATCTATATATCTACATTGTAATTCTACATAAAGATCGTCTCTTAGTTTCTGAATTACAATTGATGCTTTATGAATTACAAATGATGCTTTCTGAATATCAATTAACGCTTTCTGAATTACAATTTAGACTTTCCGAATTACAATTTACTAATATGAATTACATTTGACGATTTCTCAATTATAATTTATTAATCTAAATTACTCTGTTCCACTTTTATGAAATGCTTCTTACACTTTCTGAATTACAAATGAAAAAGATGTGGACGCTACACAGAAATATGATAGTGGTAAAGTAACCTGACCTGCATTCCCCACGAATTATCAACTTCTTTAGCGGCTTCTAGGAGCTTCATCTGACGACCTGAGCATGGTACATTCGTCGTCTACAGAATAACTGCAGGGTTTTAACGAGGTGGACCAATAACATTAGTTTTATTAAGGCAAATGGAAACGAAAACCGTTTATAAAAAAAAGTCTACAAATAAATTTCCTCACATAAAACAGCATGAAGTATCGCATACCTTTAGGTGTTGATCGGCCTCAAAAATTGCTAGAGAATTAATAGCTGGAAATTCTCGATTCGCTTTTTACAACGGCGCGAAACGAGAACGAGTGAAACGGGGTGATGCCTCTTTTTAAGTTTTCTGCTTACGTCTTTTCATCTTAGATAACAACAAGAAGCACGCTGCCCATTTCCAAGAAAAATCACTGGAAGACTCGTTCTGAAGTTAGGCTCGCTCAACACGAACGAAGTACAAATATTATATTTTCAAAACACCCAAAAATTGGCTAAAATAAACATTCGCAACCTACTCACAAGCAAATGACTAAAGTGGAGATATCTAGAAATACAGCATTAAATGTTTGAAAGATAGGAGCTGCAGAATCTATCAAAATGGCAATTTACAATGGTCTTAGAAGGAATTGCGAAATGGACAAAAAAAATGTGTATTAAACTTATTTTCAGTTGTAGTTTAATTAAATTATATACAAAAAACTAGGAATCGGATGAGATCAACTGAAACAGTATTGGATAGAGTTTATATTAGAGCTTTACGGTGGTTTGCGAACCTTATGGGAATTTAAGAAAATCGATGGCTAAAGACACTTTTCCAGTGGAGACCACTAGGACCAAGAGAGCGAGGAAAGCCTAGGCGATTCTGGAACGAAGGAATTCGAAAGTCAATGCAAACGCGAGATTTAGATGAAGAGGTGGTGCAAGACAGGGAGGCATGGCGACGGGGACTGGGTAGGCAGCATTTAGCTGTAATTTGATATGTATTGATGTAAATAACATATACATTGCATTGTATTGTTAAGTCCAATTCTATAAGATAAAATCGTTAGTTTCTTTATATGTTTCTTTATTCATTATCTCTTCCGAAGATACTAGACCGATTAAATTGTATGATGGCTTAACATTTTGCTAATTTTTAGACTTACATCGTAGGCCGGTTTTTATTTTCAAAAAAGTAAGAAAAAGTTTTAATTTAATTAAATTGTGTAAGTAGCGAAGCGAAGTGTCTGCGGTCGTGGGCTGCGGTGCGGCAGCTGTTGTTGCCATGGGCTGTTAGCTCGGGTGATTTACTGTGTTCATATACCATTATAGCAGCTCATTATTCAACCAAGCCACGTTGGTCCAGTGATAGAATGCTCGCCTTCAATGCCGGCGGCCCGGGTTCAACTCCCGGGCGATGCATCCTTTTTTTAATTTATATCAATGAATCTCTCTTAAATTAGCGAACCGAAGAGTAGCTCCGGTAATTCACTAGTATATACGAGGATGTACTGCAAAGTTCCTGGCTTTACATAGAAAGAAACGTGCTAGCGAAATATGAAACATATTTTATTCAACGTACTCCCCGCTCAAGCTAACACATTTATCACAACACTTCTCCAGTTTTCTTAATTTCTCAAAATGTCCAAATAGAAGTGTTGTTTCTTCAGCTGTGAGAAGAGGTGGTCGTCCGAAGGGGCTAGATCTAGGGAATAGGGCGGGTGGTTCTACAATTCGAAGCCAATTTGGTCGATTTTCGTCAGGGTGTGGTGAGTGGTATGGGCAGATGCATGCACCGCCATGTCTGCTTTATTAATGCGTGAATTAATTCTGTTACTGTGCATGCGCGCTACTGAATAGTTAAACATGCTGCAGTATCAGTTATACGGACCTCACTTACTCCATTAGTACCAAAGCGAGGTACTTTTTAGCACAACCTTGTATATACAGTGTGTCCGCGGATTGAGTTCACATAAGGTGTAAATAATTAAAAATATTTGACTTAGATGCTGATATTTTAGGAATCGCTTCTGCTTGTTCTCAAACCGACATTTTGAAAAAATTAATCAAACTAATTAATATACAGAGTGCTTTTCGAATCGATTTTTAAAAAAATCCCAAGAGTAAACTGCCTTTATTAGAAGAGATAACAAAAAAGCATTAAGAAAAGTTATTTAGAAATAAGAGGTATGATAGACAATTTTCAGATAAATTGTCAGGTCATTTGGTATTTTAATTGGCCACCTAGGCTCTAGGGCAGCGTGCCCGTATGCTAAACCCTTTTAGTTACTTATTTGGCTTCATCGCCTAATTCCATAATAATGATTTTGCACATATTTGGCCCCAAACGCAGTATTTCTCGTCAGTTGGAGCACCCCTTTGCTGGTACTTTGGCAGCCGGGTGTTATCGCTCGCAAGAATTCCGAACCTTCTAGAAATCACGCCGTTGAGGCGTGCTGTCTTCGTCACCGGCACTTATTTGTTTAATCTTATCGCCTCACGATTGGCTGCCGAGATATAGTCACGTGGGGACGCGACCGTTGTGTCATGTTGCAGCGCTTTCCTCTGGACAGTTGATCGCGGCCCGTTGCAGAAAGCGTTCGTGTGGTGGTTGTGTGAGCTCCGAATTGTTTCGGCGTAGCGTGGGTGCATCTTGAGCCCAGTTCCTGCTCCCGTAAGTAAGGGGTCGTCCCCTTCATCTCGACATTCGAGGATCTGTCCCGCAGAACGAAAGTGGCCCATTTTTCATCGTCAAGTTGTACGCGTCCTGACGCGTCGCCCGTCGCCAGTATGGCGGATGCCCACTCATCACTATAACCGTCGAATATCGAATGTACCTGCCACCTAAGACTGCAGCCTGTCGCAACTCAACTGTACCAGGCTTCCCGACCGCCTACGTATTAAGGTATGTGTCTTTGAACTGATTACCGTTGTGAACGCGAGTGTTCCTGTCCCGCGGGGAGCATTAAGTCCCACGTGTGAGTTGTTTTGGAACGCCGAGAGCGAGCCCGTCACGTCTCTTGTGCCTACAGGCACTGTCGTCATATTTGCCCGCTTTTCCTAATTACAGACTGTCTATTTTACAAGGGCTTGCATTACTGTATGTTGCATAAGGCTTCGCGCCCGCATGCTGTGCGTTCATTCCAAATTACAGACTGTCTATTTTACAAGGGCTTGCATTACTGTATGTTGCATAAGGCTTCGCGCCCGCATGCTGTGCGTTCATTAAAAATTACAGACTGTCTATGTTACAAGTGCTACTTTGTTCATTACTGTACGTTGCATAAGGCTTCGCGCCCACATGCTGTGCATTCATTTCGAATTTTAGGTTGTATCTTTGCACGAGCTTGCGCCTAGTGCTACCTTGTTTATTCTGTACATCTGTCGCTAGGTTTAGAGCGTGCGCCAGCTGGTGTTTTCTTAGATATAATACATACATATATAGGGCGACGCACTCCGCTGCCCCATTGTAACCCGTGATCCAATATATGACTTGTTAATTAAGGGAACTATTGTTTTGTTTCGACTTGTGCATGTTCTGTTTCAGATAAGCGCCCCTTCAGTGTAATGATTATTATGCGACGGGACGAGGGAGCCTTGAGCGTACAGGTGGGTGAGACAGCTGTGTAGTCGAGGTCGGATTGGCACCTAATTACAATCTTCGCATAAGGCAATCCCGAAATTGTTATTTGAATTTGCAACTCTTGAGTAATCCTATCGACGGAGTGTCTTGGATACTTCGCCCCCCGTCTAACGGCCCAGGTCCGGTTAGTCGGGTTAAGACAGGCTTGGTGGCGCCCTCATAATTTTGACGTACCCTATATATATGCCTCCACACGCTTGCCCAGAACGTATCGTGTGACTCACGCCCGACTCCCTGAGCGTTCCAGCCGTGGCCATTAGCCTGTTTTTAGCAGATCTCAGGGCAAGTGTGCCAGTTTTCCAGGACTGATTCCGTGGTGCGATGCTCACCTTGGGTGGGTGTCGTAAAGTTCTTTTAATACCGTAACAAAATCGACCTACTTTTATTTTTTATTTTCTTTATTTTTTATGCCAACATACCTTTCATCGTAGCTCTAGGAGGCACTCCATTATTTTTTTAACATCTTAGTTCATGAATTAGTTAGAATGCATCTTACAGCCATGATAAAAAGTATGTTGGCATAAAAAATTAAAAACAAATTAAAAATCAAAGTAGGCAGATTTGTCTGAAAATTGAGAGTCTATCATATCTCTTAATTGTAAACAACTTATCTTAATGCTTTTTTTTTGTTATACATATCTTCTAATAAAAGCAGTTTACTCTTGCCCATTTTTTTTAAATCGATTCGAAAAACAGCCTGCATATTAATTAATTTGAGTGATTTTTTTCAAAATGTTGGTTTGAGAACAAGGAGGAGCGATTCCTAAAATATCAGCTTCTAAGTCGAATATTTTTTATTATTTACACCTTATGTGAACTCAATCCGTGGACACACTGTATATACAAAAACTATTGGCTGAAATATATATCTTTTACGTTTTTTGTTAGTGAATGACTGCCAATAGCAGTGCGGATACATTTAATGGGACTTAACTCTATGGATGTTGGCGAAAATAGTAACCCATGTGATTTTGTGCAATGCTGTGCAAATGAGATCCACTGTCGATACATTTTATCTAGCCGATATATTCCATGTAGTTTATATATTCCATGTATTATTCGATAGTCGATATATTTTATAGTGTATCCGAATGCATTCAATATAGTCACTACATTCTGTGTAGGCAATGAAGTCAACATCGTTTACATAGATCTTTTCCGATATAGCAAATTTCGTTATTTTTTTCAATATGCCACCACCCTAGTAAGGTGGATGTTCATAGTAATTAGATGCAGAATCTTAACGGTAGAATACGATTACTACAAAAACATTAAAAACAAAGAATTGTTTGTCGCCAGATGGTTTTATAAATCCACCGTGCCCAGCGTTACCCGAAAGTTCTATGCAAGTAAATAGTCACGCTGGACAAAATTAACAAGGTGGCAAACATCAAAATTTAAAGCCAGCGAACGTCAAGCATGCGCTTGCGGTAAAGCGCGGCTGACATGTATGGCGGCCTGCGATGCCAGTGCTAGCGGAAATGGGAATGTTCATCTCTAGGAAATAAAGTGGGGATTTAACAACGTTATCTTCTAAAAAGAATTTTGTTGCGAAGACCACAGCAAAGCTTTTCACTGCAATGGCTTCACAATGACGGAAAAGGCGAGGAGAGGATTTACGCCGAGAAAACTATACCAACCAAATATTAAATATTAAAAACTAATAGGAGGCCCGCTATAAAAAAGAGAACACACTTTTCTATTTATACATCGTGGGAAAATATGTGGCAAAAGAAAATTTTACAGACAAATACATGTCTTTCATTCAAACCGGCGCGGCGCGGCGGTGCCACGATTATGCACTCTAACAACAAAAACGATTACTTGCATATTTTATTACTATTTACCACACGTCAGTAATTTAAACAGTAAAGTAGAAAATGATTTATAGTTTACTTAGCTTTTCATATTACATATGAAATTTCAAAACCTGGTTATGGTTACAGCTACCTTTCAAAACAATTTATTGGCTTTCCAAAGAATCTGCTTGCAAGCCAATGTTGCTGTCACTTTTACAAATGATGTACCTAACAAAAATGCAATTTTATAAAAATAATATCCTTACATGTGATGCGTATGGAAGAAGGGGAAACAGTGTTAAATCTATTTATTACGAAGTAAATAATTTTGCACATGAATTACACAGATTATACATATAATGTATAGGGTGTTCGGTAAGAATTAATTGGACGTCTACGAGAATACTAATATATGTTGTTACGTATAATAATCGGTAGGTGTAACAAAATAGTTCAGAGTCTTACTGTATGTAGATGATATTATTACGGTTAGCACATGGAAGTAGAGCGATACAGTGAAGAAAACGCAAAGTAAATGACTAATAGTTTCAAGTAATATGTTAATTAATCTGCGCCAGCTTCTGTAACATGAATTAATATACCTGGATAGAGCCACTCGTAGCAGTTATGCTGCAGTAGTATGATAGTTTGTTGATAGCAAAATGCACACATGCCGTAACTTAAGAACATGAAAATCACAGAGAAAACAAACCCATGTATCCAGTAATGACGATTATGTTTAATATGTTAAGTATATACCGGGTGTCCATTCTCAAAGTCGAACATAGGCAATTAACATTAGTGCATTCACTCATTTTTCATTGAAATAATTAATTTTTCTGTAGATAATTTTTTCAGACGTTGACAGAAAATACCTGATTTACGCCAACTAATTACCAATTTTTTTGACAAATGCTATCAAACTTGAAAAGCAAAGCATGACATATTTAAAAATCCCCAAGCTTTAAATTAGTATTTTAAAATAAAAATCGAATCTTGAAGATTATTATTGGTATCATTTGATGCGTAATAATTTTATCTTTCCATTGATACCATTACCTTCCCTGTAAGTTGAATTGGCGAACAGGAATCGGCAACAACGTTTAATACAATGTTAATCGCCTATGTTCTACTTTGAGAACGGACACCCGGTAATATCCCAGCATATAAAATATTGTAGTTTAAGGTTACGTAAAAATCTAACAAAATGAAAATGCAAAGTTTCATATCGACGGTGTGGTAATTACTCAAAAGTTCACGCATTATATGTAAGTTCTCAAATAACTGTTTCAAACGCAATCGGCAGTAAACGTCCACTTTAGGATAAATCGTACGTTATTACAAGCTAGCAAGTCGGGTCCAGTCAAGTACAAGCGAACCTGAACGTCATTTCCACCACATGACACACTACCCCGAGTGCAGACAAGCAGATAAGAATTTCACCAAATATGGGAACGTCCAGCAGAATCAGAGCCGATAATGAATTCAAAAGTAAGACGAAGTAAAAATGTCTTGCGACTTAACTCGCCTGAAACACAAGAAGCCCTTGGCTAGCATTTGGAATTAGAAGTCGTCAGTGTAACATTCAAATACCCATTTTACAATGTGGAGAATAACAGAAATCACGAACGCATCGCCAAAACTCGATGCACGAACTAAAAAAGCTTTCAAATCTAATTAATTTTAAAAAGGCGATATTTTATTATATCCACAGTTTTGCTACCACAGTGATGTTACGAGTATTTTAATAGATATTTTAATTTGACACAAAAAAGGCATATTTGACTTGTATCAAAAATTCAATGACTTCCGATTGGAAATATTTTAATCGAACAATGTGTGGCCAATTTGTTAAGTAGGCGTGTGTCACTTGCGACATCATGGGCTGTAATTCGAATATTTCCTTGAAATTGCTATTTAAGAGTATTATTATTGTAAAAATGTCTCGCCATAACGAATTTTCTAATTCCGATATGATATATGTATATGGTTTGCATTTGTGCACATGAGTAATTTTCTGGACGTAATAATAACTTATCTTGAGATGTGTTTCCTGATACAATGACCTAATTTCATTTTCAAAATGTCGACAAAACTGTGAGTAGAAATATAACAAGTGCTTGAAAATTTCCGGAAATATTTGGAAAAATGTTTGGCAGCTATTTTTTGAAAATATTTTCATAGGATTTTTTATGCCTGACTTACATTTTGATAAAAAATATCACGAATGAAAAAGCACAGTAAAGAAAATATTTGTATTAAAAATAGTAACAAATCCTAACTTTTTTTTATTTCAAAACTACAATTAACATTTATGTTTGCTTAAGCGTCGCTTTTGGTTGCCCACAGCAATGATCATTATCGGCTTTGTTCACATCTTGATTGTCCCTAAATAAGTTGGTGACAGTGACATAAGTAAACATTTTTCCATAAAGTTAGAAAAATTGCCGTATATATTAATAACCACTCTTGGTATGGAATATTTCCAATTAAATATGCATAGGGAATATTCTCTTTATAAATTATTAAAGAGTAACCAGATGAACTGAATCGCAAAGGCCAACATTTTTCAATTTTGACATGTAAAGTGTCACTTGCAAAATCAACTGAAGTTTCCCAACGTCGCGCTTTCCTTAGCTGATCAGAAAATAAAAAAAAATACAAACTGTTATGAAATAATTATTTATTATTGGGAAAAGTGATTCTTTTTAGGAGGCGCGAGCGAGACGCACTACTAGAAAGGACACCTTTTCTACGTGTTGCATACATGCTTTTTTCTACGGTCACCTTTAAAACTGACTATTAAGCGCTCACTGTCAATGCGAAAAGTTAGCGATTCACACATTTTTTCCCTAGTAACCATTTTAGCATCGCAACCACGTAAACAATGTCTTAATGAAATAATCGCGTCACTTCATTTTACTTTACGCATCGCCATGGCTAACCTGATTATTAATTTAATTCGTCATTTTTCTGGAACTGGCTAAAATTATTGACAATTGCATCACGGTGCGTCCATCATCACGCAACAGATTTATTGAGTTTGTGAGTTTTTGTGAAGTTGAAGATGGAATCTGAAGGTAATTGCACTCCGCCTGAAGTATTTGAAGCGACCCAGACAGCAACCAACGAGTGTTGTTGCCGGCCAAATCGCGCGGCCTTTATCAATGGCGGTACAACGACTTCATCAAATGGTGTGTATCGAAATTTCAATTATTTAACAATTTTGTTATTTATTTAGGACCGTAGAAAAAATGTTGTATGTATTTCGAGTGTAAAGAGCCATTTTGGTATTCGGTTGCTTTTTCGCGCCTCGCTGCCGCTCGGCACGAAACTCGCATCCTCATACCAAAATGGCTCTCTTTACACACTAAATACATAAATATCTATTTTTAATGCAGGTTCAAACATTATTTTGAGATATATTTCTTTATTTGTTGCTTAAGGACAAGGTCTAGGCATGCGGAGTATCAGGTACCTTAGACAATTACTGCTGTGGTCATATGGTCAAAGTCCTACTTACAATTTAACCAAGACTAAAGCCTTCCAACTCTAGCAAAGTACCTATCTTTTAAATGCTACACATCATACTGACGTGCAGTTTCTGGTTTCCTCTTTGATATTACTAGATATATTTAAACTTGCATTAGACACTTTTCGAAAATTAGCAGTTCTTACCGAACTCAAATCACAGCCACGTCAAACGCAACACACTTCTGTATAAACGAAAGTTCAAACTGGCAGGCGAAATACGGTTCTCTAGTTCATTTTCAACACACTTCATGACATTTATAATTTCACGTTTTATGTTTAGAAATTTTAGACTCTAGAAAATGCAATTTTGTGTAACATCTGTGACTTTTTTCCTTCTCACATATTTTCGTGAAACGACAACTAAAGGTTTACAGTGATTATGTGCCATACAAAGGAATAGCTAATCGTCTGATAGAACTGCTATTTCTGTAATTCAGTTCAGTTATATGCTATATTATCCTGGTTTTTTAGTTGTGATCTTTCAAATTTTCCGTCGAAATTTGACAGGTAGTTCCAAAATTTGATTTTGAGCAACTTTTTAACAAGATTCTTAAAATGCGCAATCTAATTGCATCTAATAATTATTTTTCTGTTTTCTTATAAGCATAAATCGTTTCCAAGAATTTTCTTCTGAATCAAATAATAAAAACTTTCCTATTTGATAAGAAGTGTTTGAAACCCACTGTATTTCCAAAAGACAATAATTTTAAGAATTCAACGAAAATTTATTCGTTTTAAATCTACCATATAGTTGAAGCATATATGGTTACTTTTCAAAAATCTATGATGACGTTATGTTCTTGATGATGTGCCTTTACCATATTAATTTTAGTCCCAAATTCTTGCTTTAATTATTTTGTTTCTGCACATAGTAAACTGAAATCTGGCTTTAAGAAGATACAGCAAATCTCTTAAAAAATATGATGGTGTTGAGCCGAGCAAGTGAGGTACTTCTAAAAAAGTATCTAATCAAGGTGGCGTCTTAAATGTGTTGGTCGCCAAATATTAAAATTCACTGGAAACAATTTATTGTTCTAGCTCCATGCAGCGGCGCCTTTTTTTGTTATAATTGACTATGTTATAATGGTCTTGATATATCTAAATGGTTTTATGTTACATCAATATGTATTATGCTTTAGCTATTACGTCTGACTTTTATTATACTTTAGTTTATTTTCATTCAATTTTCTTTTAAATTGTTTCAATTTAAGTAACACAATTGCCCTTTTATAAATTATGCATTATCAATATTATTAAATCTCTAGATTATCTGGTAGAAAACATTTACTTTTGACTAAAAGCACAGGTCGAATTCTCTCATAGTCTAAAATGTTTTTATTCCTGAAAATTCATGCTTTTATATCGTGACAACTTGTACGTCTGTCAATGTCACTTCAAATTATGCAAGTGCAAAATCAATTACAAATACCTCCTCGTTACATTACTTGTCATTCAACAAATATCAAATAGTAAGTACCCCCCTCTTTAAAATTACCTCAGTTCACTCTTTCTATATTTTTCTTTCAATTTTTACATAAATACCTGTAGTCTGTCACCTGTCCATGGACTTCGATACTCTCCTTTACCAAGCCAAACGCATCCAGTAGTTTCACAGAGATCTCCCAACGTCCATACAAATCCCAGTACGAACTCAACCAAACACCAGGAACCACAAAGACTTCCCAGCCAAACACTACAAGGTACCTATTACCTTTCTCCAACAGCACTGCCAAAAACTGATCAGCAGCAAACGCCTTCCACGTTCTTTTTCCAAAATTCTCAAGCTACCGCCGACCTTCACGAACTTCGACTAGATGCAAGATACAAGATGTCACTTCAATAACAAGCTTGGCGAATTAGAACTCCAGCGAAGGAACAACCTTCTATCCACACCATAAGACGCTTACTCTGCTAACAAACTCGATGTAAACAACTTCCAGGGAAAACATTCACTGCTATCCAATTCATATGATGTAATTGATTGACAATAAACTTAGTTCGGCATCCAATTCCAGTAATTGCTTTTGTAGATTATAACTGTATTACATAGGGCATTCTCACCACATCAATTTTCTTCCTCTTTACCATCTTCACATCTTTAAATGTTTTAAAAATTTACTTTTTATTTTCTTCTCCCAAATTTTATGTTTAATTCACAACCCTTTACATTCCAAAAACAGATTAAACTTTGTATAAAGGGTTTATTTTGTAAACTTAACCGCTTACAAAGGTATTGCATATTTTTTGTACCAAATTATTTTACATACTGGTAAATATCGATAGATATAGTCAAAATGTTCGACTTCCGGTTTTACCGGAAGTGATACCAACTTTGATTTTTTAAACATATCACTCTGTATATTTTATGTTTTTTAGAATCTACAAGTCAAATTACATAAATTAGTCTCGTCAAATTTTCATTTTTTCCAAAAAATATTTTTTTTTCAACTTTTATTTTTTACGATAGATGGTTGTGACTTCAAAAAATATGTTCCAATTAACTCTAGCAACTAATAATTATAGCTATTCTGTCTATGAAGTCAATAACAAACCCTTAGTAAAAGAACAAAATTTGCTAAACAGCTTTTATTGAGCAAAAGTCACTTCTTTAATGGCACCTACTAAGGGCCATCTTGCCATTAAACAGCAAATTTAATTACCATTCTAACGATATGCATCATGCACTACTTCATCATTTTCTTAAATTGAAGAATAATATATTTTTTTGTAATATTTCTGTGTAATACTTAAGCAAATGCGACAGCACTGTTGTATATAGTTTGAGTAGTAGATTGCGAAAAACATAAAATATATATTGTGATCCATTTAAATAATCAGAGTTAATGCTATTTCCGGTGAAACCGAAAGTAGGCCATTTTGATTATACTTGTATGTCAATCCGAAATTATGTCTAGTATCCCTCATAAGTAACGGAGATAGAGGCATGGCCCTGGTTTCATTGTCACCCGGTATAGCATCATTCAATTGAAATTTCTATTTCATTATTTTACCAAATACATTTTAATAATTTCTATATTCTTCTAATACTCAAATTCGTCTTTATAATTTAATACTATATTCTTTTAACCTTTTTAATCTGATATTAAACCCTTCTACTAAAAACCATAGCACTATAACAACGCACACATATAGAAATATATAATGTTTCCCTACAAGCTTTTTAATTTATTCAATATGATGGACTTAACGTAAACATTGTTAAGCCACCTAGGTACGTAATACTCGCCCTAGACTTGTTTGAACAGTACACACCCAAGATTTATTCAGACAGACGTCCATTTCATGCTGAATGTTTTGTACAGTGTACAGGTAGGTATTCGTACAGAACTGCTTCATTGAAAAATAATTTCTGAAGCCCAATCAAATCAATTTCATCCGATAAGTACCAATCGCATCTCGCAGTCCAGATTGTGAGTGGGCTATCAGAAGAAGTTAATATAAATACATACCATAACGCATATAAGAATATTCATGTGTTGCTTGCAATAAAAA
Source organism: Agriotes lineatus (assembly GCA_940337035.1). Lineage (NCBI taxonomy): Eukaryota > Metazoa > Arthropoda > Insecta > Coleoptera > Elateridae > Agriotes > Agriotes lineatus. The sequence goes on from CALNHX010012940.1 coordinate 14,148, forward strand.
CAGACTTTATAATTTAATTCTACCATCTAATAAGACAACCAATAAAAATGTATACAGTGCGCACCAAAAGTATGGAACATACCAAATAAACCTGAAATAAATGTTATTTGTAAAAATCCCGAAACACGTCAATTTTCTTGTTTAAAAATACACATTGGAATGTCAAAATCATTTTCCGAAATTCATTCGTTTGTAAGTGATGACTTCATCAGTATTTTTTTTAAATGTCAACTCCCATTTTTTTGAGTTTTTGATAGATCATTCAATTGTTTAAATGAAAGTATAAAAATGTTGATACCTTACATAAGAAAATTTTCGAGAAATAAATTATTTAATGTTTAATAAACACATTCTTATGTAATGTTGAAACATGATGTTTAATGGTATCAGTATCGAGAAAAGAGAATCAAAGGTAACAAGAAACAAATGCCGGTAATCTAAACAAATGCCCACAAGTTGTCAATTATTCAGAAATGTTAGTTGTCGACACATCGTTTACTCGTAATAATTAACATCAGCTTTATAAATCTGCTATGGCTCATTTAACAACTACACAACGCATAGAACTTTTAATTTATCTTGGGTGTGAAAACCTTACAAGAACACAACAAGAAGTTTGTGATATGTTTAATGCGAAGTATCCATATCGACCTATCACGCGATCAACAGTTAGTAAAATTAAAAGAAAGTTTAGGGAGACGGGAAATGTTACAGATATGTCAAAAAGTGGTCGTGCTACAGTGATGAATGAAGACAAGAAACTCGACATTCTTTTACAAATCGAAGAAAATCCTAATTGTGCTTCCCGAAAAGTCGCAGCAGAAAATGATGTCAGTCAGAGTTCAGTACTCAGGTTACTGAGAAAAGAAAAATATCGTCCTTTTAAAATTCGGCTTGTTCACGAGCTCAATGAAGATGGTCCTGACCGACGCTTGCAATTTTGCGAAATAATGATGAATTTTCTTCAAACAAATGAACGTTTCCATTACCAGATTCTTTTCACGGATGAAGCAACTTTCTGTTTGAATGGAACAGTTAACCGCCAGAACTGCAGGTACTGGAGTACGGAAAATCCTCATTGGATGTCTGAGGCACACACCCAATATCCACTAAAAGTAAATGTCTGGGCTGGAATAGTGGACACCAGAATAATAGGTCCTTATTTCTTTGATGGAAATCTGACTGGGCCAAGGTATTTAGAGTTTCTCCAAAATGACCTTATTCCAGCACTTGCGATACTTTACCCAAATCAAGATGATCCAAATGTGCCAAGTAATACCCTTTTGTATCAGCAAGATGGCGCCCCGCTACATTATGCGCGTACTGTCCGCGATTTTTTGAATAATTGCGTTCCTGCAAGGTGGATCGGTAGAAGGGACCACTAGAGTGGCTTGACCTTACACCCCTCGATTATTTTTTATGCGGCTATTTAAAATCAAAAGTATATTCTACTAGACCGTAAGACATCGAAGATCTGAAAAATCGTATTCGACAGGAAATTTAAAGAATTACTGAAGATGTTATCCATAATGTCTCAAGAGAATATGTGGATAGACTTGCTTATTGTCAAGAAGTGAATGGATGGAATTTTGAGCATTTACTTTGATACCTGCACTTGCTTTTACATTAAAATCTTCTGTGTATTCATTGTTTATTGTGGTTTTCAATAAAGGCGTTTATTAAACATTAAATAATTTATTTCTCGAAAATTTTCTTATGCAAGGTATCAACATTTTTATACTGTCATTTAAAAAATTGAATGATCTATCAAAAACTAAAAAAAAATGGGGGTTGACATTTAAAAAAAATACTGATGGCGTCATCACTTACAAACAAATGAATTTCGGAAAATGATTTTGATATTCCAATGTGAATTTTTAAACAAGAAAATTGACGTGTTTCGGGATTTTTATAAAAAATCATTTATTTCAGTTTTATTTGGTATGTTCCATACTTTTGGTGCGCGTTGTATATCTGAAAACAGTATTTAACGTTTAGTATACAGTATGTCCAAGATAAGGAGGGCAAGTATGGGAATCGCGATAGTAAAAGGTACAAATTTGGTTAAATGGCAAAAATTTGTATAATTAAATAACTAGCACAATAACGCCTACAAATCCTCGATAGGTTATCAGTTATCAGAGAGCTTTGCCAGAAAAAAACAAATTCCGGATTTTTACTTCTATTTTTTTCTGGTGTTAATATTAAAGTTACCTACACCGAAGATGACAAAGATTCTTTACAAAAGCTTTTAGTTAACTTACAGATTACGTTATCAAATTTTTTATCCAACGTTTTGTTTTCAATCAACTACCTTTTCATTTTTTAATTACTATTCTGATTTTCTTATCGCAAATTTTAGAATCCGTTTTTATTCTGAATTCATCAATGTACCACACATTATGGTTTAATAGCGTTCCCGGCCATTTTGATTGTAATCAAGTCATTTTTAAGATACGCCGGACACAATAAACACTCAGAAGCGACACTCTGTTTGGAAAGTGTCTAAAAATCAGCGTGTAGGCATGTTGCCAGCGAGTAGATTTGCGTTTACATGCGTTGGTTTTAACGCAATTTGAGCGATTTACGACCGCGTTTTATTACAAATTAGTAGACAAATGAGATTTATTTGAACATGAGTGCATTAAAAGGTGGTCGGTGGTGTGCAATTATATGTATTTTTTTGAACATCCAGCTTGACCTACTCTCTTTCAATATGGCCGCCATACCTGAAATCGGCTACTCTAACATCAAAAACGCCGCCGCCAGTGTCGCTTTTCAGTCCGTTATGTGTTTATTCTGTGATACGGACCTGCATTTCTCATAATTATCTAAAAATTGGTTCATGCAGTAAGTTGGGAATTTTTAAATGCCATTAAAATATGGAAATGCACTTCATAGTGTCTTTATTATAAAACATTAATTTAATAACCAACGAATAACTATTAATAATAAACAACAAATAAATTAATAAAGAACATAAAGAAGTAATAAAACAAACATCGAAACAATTCAATAGGTATAAATTCACTGGTTTCAAAAAGATTGCAGTCTTTCCCTAAGCATAAACAGAATCATTTAACTGTAGAAAGATTATTATTCAGAATTGTTGGTGTTGTACTTTACAAGGCTTCAAGAAGGTTTCACGATGGAGTGTGGCACATTTGTTTTTTCTTTTAATTCTAAAAGCTGAAACAACGCCTGAAATGCTCTAGAACACCGGCCCGTAACCAAAAATTTCGTGATGATGCTCAGAAAAGCACGAAACTTAATTGAACCCTTAATGTGTGGTACATTGTTGAAATTAGGATAAAAAGGGCTTTTACAATTTGGCGTAGAAAAATCCGGACTGTATTTAAAAACATTTGTAAAGAGGTTTTCACGGAACTTCCTTCGCTTGCATTACATCAACTTACAAAAAAAAATGTAGCTTCCAAGCGAATATTTCGAGCGCAGTTTCTAGTTCGCCACTCGGATCTGCCGTTTGCAGCCGCTTGAATAACTCAGCAATTCGTGCTTGAATTGTACAACTTTCTGCTGCGTTAGGTCTCATTTTCGCCAATCATAAAGCCTCAGCTATGTGCAAATTATTACTTTCACTTAAAGCAAAAATAAACAAATGTGTATTTTTTATGCTACTCACCGTGCATATATTTGTCTGATTGTTTTTCGGTTTCATGCCAGGTAGACATCTAATCTGCAGGCAAAATATTGTCTTCTCCAAGAAATCGTTTTTGAGTTATACCGCCAACAAACAGACAGATGGAATTGAGAAAACCTGTTTTTCGTTAGCCAGGGATCTTGAAAATTGAAGATTTTGAAGAAATCTGGAAAAGTGTTTTCGCGATTACAATACTTCCTTCGCCTTTTAGACGAGGGAAGTAAAAAAATTAAGTTGATGGTTGCCAGAAGACAAAACGTTGGAATATAAAATTGATAACGTAGGTATTATTTAGGTCTATTAAAAGTTGCTATAAAGAAGTTGTAGCCGTTTCGCTCTAACTTTAATATGAACGCCAGAAAAAATAGAATTCAACATTCGAAAATTCGGTCTTTTAAGATAACTCAAAAAGGAAAAATCGTATCAAAGATTTCTAGGCATCATTTTGATAGTCCTTTAATTATGCAAGTTTTTCCCATTTAACGAAATTTCTATCTCTTACTATCAAGAGATCACTATATTGGTCCTTCTTATCTTGAACACACTGTCTAAAGCAAATAATAAGAAAACAAGCGTAATTATGGATAACATTGGTACAAACTAATCTACGAGCACCTTTGAATTGATCGGAATCAACTATTGGGGTGTGCCAGTTTGGATCATTGTATAAATATCTATCCGATCATCAACTCCTGCTTGAAATTGAAGTCAAGTTTCAGTAATTTTTAAGCACCTATATTAATTCAATCGATACTTTATAACTCCAATTATACCAAAGATGCAACCCTGCATTGATGAAATTACATGTGGTAATTACAAATTTCAAAATAGAATTACACTTTTCGGGTATAACGTCAATTCCAAGATATAAAAGCTATTTTGAAATAGGTGTTTAGGTGGACAAGAAATTAAAAGTAATGATATGCATGTAAATGGGTAATACATTTCGAATTACAAACTTATTACGTATTACGTATTTTTAGCCATGGAAATGGTGAACTGTGAAGGTTGGCCAGTCACAGAGCCGTGGGCGTATTTTGAATGTATGGATTTAATGGCGCTAATAGAAAATTAGTAATCCAGTAAAATAACCTTAACATGTAAAAAATTAGTAGCATGCAAATTTGAAAAATGGATAAAAATAGGGAGGTTTCAAATTGACTGGTAGCCCAGGGAAAAAAATGACGTCCAAAATAATTTTAAAAAGCTTCTCTGTTGAATACATCTCTACATTTATATTTGTTAAAAACCACTGACAGAAAACTGCAACAAACTTAAAAATATGTAAAAGGCTTTACGCAGAACTTCCCTCGTCGACATTGTGACAATAATAAATTTAAAAATCAAATTAAGTTAGGAGTAAGAATATCTTCACGTTTCTAATAAATTAAATACATTTTCAAATAAAAAAAAATTATCCCGCTCGGGTTTGAATCCGCCGCATCTGCAGAGCGCTCCAATATAGAGACCCTATCTGCATCGATAAAGCCATCTACTATCCGTCCCAGGATTCTTCCTCCTGACGTCATTTGTATATGAAGTAATCAAAGAAATAGTTGTCCAGCACATTTACATTGGTTGCAGTTTGATAGACAAAGAAAACAACAGTAATTGATTTCTGCTATCGCGCCCATTAAGTTACGACGTGTGTCCATAACGGGTGTTCATAAACAGTCGTCATCCCAGTTGCTTTGAAAAACAAAATGTTATGTCTTTGATTAATTCGTGCAACACAATGAAACGTCATTGAGTACTGTCATAGCGCATTTTTTCTCAATTTTAATAGACATACGTTTCTGAAATCAAAACCTACTGGGATGACGACTGTTTATGAACACCCGTTAGGGCTGGCAGTAAATACGAGTGAAACAGAAATTGCACAGCACTGTCAAACTTTGATCTGCCGGGCAACGCCTTATGAATTTGGTTTCTAATTTGACTTCGTGCTTCTGTCAAATTATTCTGATTGTTCATTTTCTGGTTGCAAGTGCATTTTCGCAGTTTTCCTGGCCTTCATTAGCATTATAAACAGTTCTTTTCAGAACTACTACTGCTAGCGTTTTTCTTATCAGGTACCTATGCAATCGGTTTCGTAAATTTCATGGTTAGATTATGTACGTTTGCGTTCCTTTCCAGCCTATTTGTTTTGAACTTTTGGAAAGCAAGGCCTGGAAAACGTTTAAATTCGCAGGCCCAAGCAATGATTCTTTCGCTTTTAGAGTACTTTGAAGCAGAGAAAACTAATGGTGGAGTGAGTCAAGTGTTACAGCCATTAAGCAGCGAATTAAAAGCAATCCGATTTTATCTAGTCCAGGAAAATCAAGGCCGAGACGTAAATCAAAGTCCACTGATTTACACGATGGTGTGAAGATGGCAATTCGAGAAACAATATACGACATGTATCAACAAAGTACTTAAATTTGATGTTACTTTAAGATATTTATACTAATTATAAATTTTTAGAAAAACATGTTACGTTGGCCACGTTGAATACCAAGTTAAGGGCTAAACAAATAACACATATTAGCAGAACTAGGTTACACAGAGTTCTTCCTTCCATCGGCTTTAAATTTGCAAAGGAAATTAATAGAAGATTTTTAGTGTAAAGAACTAATATTGCTGCCATGCGAGGCTACTTTATGAGAGAATACGTGAAAAATTTACAGTCTCCTATTAGAGATATAATTTTTCTAGACGAAACCTGGATTTACTCTAAGGGAAACCCAATGAAATCATGGCAAGACAGTAATGTGAAGAGTGTCCGTAAACCTGAAGGCTATGATGGCAAACGTTACATCATTCTGCATGCTGGTGGTACGGGAGGCTTTGTTAATAATGCAGGTTTAATATTTGCTTCAAAAACAATTTCTGCTGATTATCATTCAGAAATGAATGGTGATTTATTTTTCAAATTGGTAAAAGAACAGCTGGTCTGCAATTTGGAAGGGCCTTCATTAATAATTATCGATAATGCTCCGTATCACAGCATGTTGCTTGAGAAGCAGCCCACTTCGACATGGAGAAAAGCTGAAATTATCCAATGGTTGAATGACAATAATGTGTCAATTGAAAACAATATGAACAAAAATGAATTATTAGCGCTAGCAAAGCTAAATCAAAAACCAAAAAGGTATGTTATTGATGAGTACATGAGAGAACAAGGCCACGAAGTTCTTCGCTTGCCACCATATCACTGCGACTTCAATGCTATAGAATTAGTATGGGCTCAAGCAAAAACCTATTATAATAAGCATATAGGTAGAGATGGTTACAGGGATACACAGGTTTTAGCAATGTGGAAGGAAGCCTTAGAGCACATTGGTCCAGATGTTTGGGAAATCTGTGTAAGGCATACGAGCACGCTCATCACAAAGTGGTACCAACGTGAGGAGCTCATCGAAGAAGCCATTGAAGCAGTTAAACCACTAGTAATTCACGTTTCTGCATCTGATACTGACAGCGAGACTCGTTTGATTGCTCACC
>CALNHX010012941.1:0-21283 GCA_940337035.1 Agriotes lineatus
GCATGTGACTCAATGTGAAAGGATTATAACAGTAATTTAAACGTCAGTGGTCATAAACAAATACAATTTAATAGTTCTTAGCAAGGCCAAAGGGTTAGATTGTCATTAACTAATACACAATAATGCAAATATAGTCTCAAATCAATCCATTAAACGAGCATTCGACTACACCAAAATTATAAATGGGCAAGTGCACGCAGGAGGTGCAATACACCTGTGATATAGTGCGACAAGTGTATTTCCGGTGAACGGGTAATGCAGTGTATGTGTGCGCGGTAATCCCAAGTCGACATCAAGGTGGAAGGACCATCTGCACATAGAACTGCACAGGTTCCAGGCACTATAGCAGGCAGGGAAGCTGGACGACTCGAGCAGCTGGTTCCGAACGCTCGGATGCAGACCACAGGCCACAGGAGGACATGGAGCAGTTCCAATCAAGGGCGAATTCTCCTGAAATAACAATAACCACGTGTAATAGTTGGAAACATCAACAAAAGTTAATCATACCTGTGGCAACACTAAACACTTGAGTTAAACTGGGATATCAACACCAGGAACGAGCAGGGCCTAGGTGCCGTTGCAGGTGGCGTTCCTCCAAATGAATATAACAGGATCACCAGGTGCAGGTGCTCGCCAGGAATCCAAACGCATCCGAAACGGGATGTTTGTTAGCGGTCCTCCAACAAGATATGGTCCAAAAAAGTGTGCCAAGGGTGCATATTAATTAGAGCGACCTGTACATATAATTAAATTAGCTAAATGGATAGATTTAAGTTTGTATTTAATTAGTTACTAGGTTCATTTTCCCGCTCTATTTTTGTGAGCGTGGCGTGCATAAAAAAAGCCGCGAAATTACACAATAGATACAGCATTTGTTAATGGGGGCTATTTCCTGCCATATATTCTAGTGACAAGCAATATTTCAATCTTTGTCAAAATTTCCCGCCAATTTAGACGTGTTTGTAACGGCCATTTGCGCAAAACTGTACCTAAATAACCTAACGGAAATTTGCGCCATGTGGCATGTTACGATCCAATTAGAAAGGATTAGCCCGAGTATGGGGGGTTTTTCAACCCTGGTATATAAGCCTTTTCGCGCCCTTGAGGGGTCTTCACTTGGCTTCGCTTGGCTTATCTGCGGGTTGTTACGTCTTAAGCCAGAAAATTTGTATCACGTTGTTGTTTTTTTGACAAGCGTTGAAAATAAAACGAATGTTTTTTCTAAGTGTTGTTTGGTTTCTACGTGAGAAAAATTAAGTCAGCTTACCTCGTCATACAAGCGTCTACGATCCTGCGGGGCACAAACCACGAGTGAATGCAACTAAACAAAGAATCACCAAGACGCTGACGACACCTGTTGATGACACCACGAGCGCTGCCATTGAAATTTGCAAATCTCGAATCGATTCACGATCGATTCGCGCCGGCGCACAGCAGGGAGTCCAGGACCGTATTTCGCATTTGGTAACGTTATATCAGTTATTCTGCTGCATGAATTGCCCGAAAGTTTTTGTTTATTGCCGTTATAAAAGTGTAAGGATTGATTTGAGGATAATATTAAATTAAAGCAATCGTCTCTTTGACCATCAAACCCTAGGAACCCGCGAAATAAGAATAATTTTGAATAAATTTCTATAACCCTGAGATTATTGCATTTCAATTTGAGTCACATGCAGATTAGTTAGTAAACAAATAAGAGCTGTTTGTGGTATCCCAAGGCTGTGCTTCGTAAGCTAAAATTAAAAGTACAGGTAAGGTGTAAAATTTCACTTAGGCATCCCCTTTTGTGCGAGGGCTTAATAAGCAATTAAGTAATTAGCGATTAAATAAGGGGGGGTGTAAATTTAAGGGGTATCACGGCAACTTTTTGGCGCCCAGAAACGTGACGCGTTAGGTCTGAGGGGTAATTTGTTTATATAAAAATAGTAAAAATGAATAATGAATATCAGTTGAGGTCAAAGGGTCAGAATAATATCGAAGATAAAGTAGAGGAAAGTCAAGTAGTAGAGGAAAATAGGAAAATGCAGGTAGAAACAGTACAATCAGAGCAACAAAGCATGGGGGGACGAGACGACGACATAAAGAGAATGTTGAGGGAAATAAGTCAGAATATAAATAGTGAGATTCAGAATATAAATAGTGAGATTCAGAATATGAATAGTGAGATTCAGAATATGAATAGTAAGATAGAAAAATTTGGTCAGGAAGTTAAACAAGAAATCACACAGGTAGTGAATAAAAAGCTAGATGAAATAAATAATAGGATAGCGGTAAATAACCAGGAACTTAGACAGGAAATACAGCAAAGTAATAAGAAAAGGGTAGAATTTGAACTTAAAACTCAGGAAAGGTGGGAAACAATACAACAACAGTTTATAGAAAGTAAGGATAAGGTAGAAAATCTTGAGATCAGGTTAGACCAGGAGCAGGTGTTAATAGAAGCAAAATTAAACACAAGATGCGAACGACTTGAAGGAAAAATAAATCAGGAAGTGTGTCAGGTAGAGATAAATACTGAAAACAAAATAGAGATCGTTAGGCAAGAAAATAAAAAATACACTGAAAAACTGTGTAGTCAAGTTAGGAGTGAATCAGAAAATAAAATCGGTATAGTAAGGGAAGAAACTAAAAAATGCACTGAAAAACAGTGTAGTCAAGTTAAGACTGAATTAGAAAACAAAATCGGTATAGTAAGGGAAGAAACTAAAAAATGCACTGAAAAACAGTGTAGTCAAGTTAAGACTGAATTAGAAAATAAAATAGGTATAGTAAGGGAAGAAACTAAAATAAAATGCACTGAAAAACAGTGTAGTCAAGTTAGGAGTGAATTAGAAAATAAAATAGGGATAGTCAGGGAAGAAAGTAAAAAATGCACTGAAAAACAGTGTAGGCAAGTTAAGACTCAATTAGAAAATAAAATAGGTATAGTAAGGGAAGAAACAAAAAAATGCACTGAAAAACAATGTAGTCAAGTTAGGAGTGAATTAGAAAATAAAATTGGGATAGTCAGGGAAGAAAGTAAAAATTACACTGAAAAACATTGTGGTCAAGTTAACATTGAGTTAGAGAATAGAATAGAAAATTTGGGTATGCAGGGGAATAATAGGCCCGAATATAACATGGGAGTAGGACTCATCATATTTGATGATACTACAAACAACCTTAATATTAAATTTTATGGCCATAACGGTAAGATACACCCGAAATCTGTCATTAAAAATTTACAGGTGGACTTAGATAATTCGAAAGAGCGGTTAAGACACAACTACAACAGGGTGACTGAAATTAACTGTTTAAAATCCATATTAAAAGGGAGCTCAAATACATGGTTCGAGAGTGCCGAGGAACAATGTTACGATTTCGATCAGTTTAAAGGAATGGTTAAATTAAAAATAGGAGAGGTCACATATAGCAAACAAAATTTTAACAGTACTAGGGAGCAGGTAGTAGTGCGAAGCTTAAGAGTAGCAGACAGGCAAGCAGGTGTTTGTGCCAAGTTCGTTTTACCATTTATGGGACCGTATGTAGTTCAAAGCAAGTTTCGGGACACATGAATTGCGATTTCCAGATTCAGACAGAATTAGGGGTAAATTTCACTTATCTCAAATTTATCCATATAAAAGCGATAGGGACGAATAATAAAAAGTCCAGTGTAAATTGTAATAATAGGTGTAGGTAGATAAACATAGGAAGTAGGTAATCAAAAAATTATAGGAAGTATTTAATAGAAAATTACTACATTTAGAATAAAAATATTATAAGTATGTGTAGCAAAGTAGGAATAAACTAAATAGGTGGTAGGCAGTTAGGTTACACATATAAGATGATAAGAATGGTTATATAAAGATAAAATGGAATAGGGGGGATGAGTTTAAAAAATGAGCAAAATTATAAGCATAAAAACTAAACTGAAACTACTCTAGGTTAAGAAATGGGCATAGAAACAATATTTACAAAGGTTAAGTTGGAAATAAAGGAAAGTCAATGCAAGTTTGAGAAAAGGTGTGGAAATAAGAATTAAGAAGTACAAAATAGAAGGATTTGTTTATAAAGAAGCAGAATGTTAGTGAATTAGGACAAGTAAGTGCTTAAAACTAAATTGGCATAGTAGCAGGAAAAGTGACGTTAAGTGACGCTGTGTTAAAAGAAGGCAGGCATCGGGGAGATGTCTATGTTATATATTGTATTACATGGGGGGAATAGTTTTTAAGTACAGGCCAATTATGAGCCAAGGTATGAATAATAAATAAAATATAGGAGGTAGCCAGAGAGCACACTATATCGACAAGGGAATATGTTTTATTAGTAGGCCAATTAGGAGCCGAGGTATGAATAATGAATAAAATATAGGAGGTAGCCGATGAGCACACTATATGGGGTTATGTATTGTAATACTGGTACGAGAAGCCATGAATGATTGGTATTTATGGGGATGCATTTAACACAGAAAGAAAATAAAGAAGCTACAGCCAATTGAGTAAACAAATTTCTGGTTAGAAAAAAATAAGGATGAAGTTAGAATATTATGATTTCAACAGATAGATGAAATGTAGAAAAGTTGCAGACAAAAGGTGAAAACAAGAGTTGGATCAGTATAGGTTACGGATTATTAACGTTATATGCGAAAATACATTGTAAATAAGTTAGATTAGCTTACATTTGTCATAGCATTAGTTGTGTGGCATATGTAAATTTTGCTTACGTCTCAAAATTATACACATGACACAAGGGGGGATGTTGCTGTGTTATTTACAGGTCACGAATCACTACAGCCTTTTAAGGTCAAACATTTTAATTTTGTTAGCAAAATAGTACTAGGTTAAAACGATATGTTTCAAATTAAACAATGAATATAAACACTGCTGGCATGTGACTCAATGTGAAAGGATTATAACAGTAATTTAAACGTCAGTGGTCATAAACAAATACAATTTAATAGTTCTTAGCAAGGCCAAAGGGTTAGATTGTCATTAACTAATACACAATAATGCAAATATAGTCTCAAATCAATCCATTAAACGAGCATTCGACTACACCAAAATTATAAATGGGCAAGTGCACGCAGGAGGTGCAATACACCTGTGATATAGTGCGACAAGTGTATTTCCGGTGAACGGGTAATGCAGTGTATGTGTGCGCGGTAATCCCAAGTCGACATCAAGGTGGAAGGACCATCTGCACATAGAACTGCACAGGTTCCAGGCACTATAGCAGGCAGGGAAGCTGGACGACTCGAGCAGCTGGTTCCGAACGCTCGGATGCAGACCACAGGCCACAGGAGGACATGGAGCAGTTCCAATCAAGGGCGAATTCTCCTGAAATAACAATAGCCACGTGTAATAGTTGGAAACATCAACAAAAGTTAATCATACCTGTGGCAACACTAAACACTTGAGTTAAACTGGGATATCAACACCAGGAACGAGCAGGGCCTAGGTGCCGTTGCAGGTGGCGTTCCTCCAAATGAATATAACAGGATCACCAGGTGCAGGTGCTCGCCAGGAATCCAAACGCATCCGAAACGGGATGTTTGTTAGCGGTCCTCCAACAAGATATGGTCCAAAAAAGTGTGCCAAGGGTGCATATTAATTAGAGCGACCTGTACATATAATTAAATTAGCTAAATGGATAGATTTAAGTTTGTATTTAATTAGTTACTAGGTTCATTTTCCCGCTCTATTTTTGTGAGCGTGGCGTGCATAAAAAAAGCCGCGAAATTACACAATAGATACAGCATTTGTTAATGGGGGCTATTTCCTGCCATATATTCTAGTGACAAGCAATATTTCAATCTTTGTCAAAATTTCCCGCCAATTTAGACGTGTTTGTAACGGCCATTTGACGCAAAACTGGACCTAAATAACCTAACGGAAATTTGCGCCATGTGGCATGTTACGATCCAATTAGAAAGGATTAGCCCGAGTATGGGGGGTTTTTCAACCCTGGTATATAAGCCTTTTCGCGCCCTTGAGGGGTCTTCACTTGGCTTCGCTTGGCTTATCTGCGGGTTGTTACGTCTTAAGCCAGAAAATTTGTATCACGTTGTTGTTTTTTTGACAAGCGTTGAAAATAAAACGAATGTTTTTTCTAAGTGTTGTTTGGTTTCTACGTGAGAAAAATTAAGTCAGCTTACCTCGTCATACAAGCGTCTACGATCCTGCGGGGCACAAACCACGAGTGAAGGCAACTAAACAAAGAATCACCAAGACGCTGACGACACCTGTTGATGACACCACGAGCGCTGCCATTGAAATTTGCAAATCTCGAATCGATTCACGATCGATTCGCGCCGGCGCACAGCAGGGAGTCCAGGACCGTATTTCGCATTTGGTAACGTTATATCAGTTATTCTGCTGCATGAATTGCCCGAAAGTGTTTGTTTATTGCCGTTATAAAAGTGTAAGGATTGATTTGAGGATAATATTAAATTAAAGCAATCGTCTCTTTGACCATCAAACCCTAGGAACCCGCGAAATAAGAATAATTTTGAATAAATTTCTATAACCCTGAGATTATTGCATTTCAATTTGAGTCACATGCAGATTAGTTAGTAAACAAATAAGAGCTGTTTGTGGTATCCCAAGGCTGTGCTTCGTAAGCTAAAATTAAAAGTACAGGTAAGGTGTAAAATTTCACTTAGGCATCCCCTTTTGTGCGAGGGCTTAATAAGCAATTAAGTAATTAGCGATTAAACAAGGGGGGGTGTAAATTTAAGGGGTATCACGGCAATATATATTAGTAAAAAATACTCTTCCAGGTTAAAAGTTTTATGTAGTTTTAGCCAATCTTATACACATTCCAGCAGTAAACCCTGGTAGGAAGCGGAGTCTTAGACAGCAGAATTTTTATAATACAAAACAGGAGCGATAAAATAATCGTCAGCATTTTTCAGTTTATCCGATTCGGCAACTTCCGCATATCGCAAAAACAAACACCTTCTTTGTTCTTGTGTTAGCACCTTGGCTAAGAATGTTACGAAATCCGACGCCACAGAACTATATGTTTTAACTACATTTTTTTAATAACTACAAAACTAAAAAACAGCTTAAAATAGTGTTCCTAAAAGGAGTGGTGGTGTAGTTTTATCATTGGAATTTCGATTTCTTACAACGGTATTTGTAAATAGTCCAGTTTTTTTTTGTTGCAACGAGCATATTTGTAGCAGAGATTTCTGACGAATAGAAGATATAAACAGACAGTAATATTAATCTAAAATTGAATTAACTAATATTATTAACTAATATTGTTAAACGCATGATACAGGCAGTAATTAATTACTTAATATATACAATTGTCCTATATCCGGTATTCATAGTTTATGTCTTAATCTGATTTTAATAGTCGATTAGAGTCGAATAACTAAGGTTATTACAATGCTAAAGACTGTACGCAAAAAGGTAAGATATCAAAGTTTTAAAATAAAACCCAGAGAACAAGAATTAAATAAAATAAAGCCAAGTAAAAGCTATTAGGCCACTGCAATATATTAGTAAAAAATACTCTAATTAATAAGGATGCTATACTCAATGGTGAGGGACAGTATAATTTTGCCGGATAAAAACTTATCTAGATTGGTTAAAAAATCAGATGTATAAGAGAAAATCTCAAACTTGTTTAAAAACATTTTGTCAGACCTGTCCAGACCTGTGGATGTGAGTCATCGTCTGGGGATGTGCAAGGTTGCTAAAAATAAACCGGTTGTCTGAGGTTTCTGCGTAGGTCTGCGCGGAGGTCTGCGCGATGGTTTGGCGGAAAATTCAAGTTTTGCGTAGGTTTTGGCGGTAAATTCAAATTCTGTCTAGGTTTTGGCGGGAAATTCAAATTATAATCAGTGTTTTTGACGGGAAAATCTGGGAGTGTACAAGGTTACTAAAATGTATGGGGTCTTTGTCTGAGAAATTTACACCAGATGTAGTTAATGACCTCCATTATCAGCATATATTTAAGTGTACATTTATTCTCCCTCTATTCTCCCATTGTCAAGTTTTGCTTTGCATATGAGATAAATACGGTGTATACAGTGTGGTCCATTAAGTGTGCAACAAATGGGACATTTTTTTATTAGCTGTAAAACCGAAATTTAAATACCGCCAAAAGTTAGTGCATGTTCGATAACCATATCAGATGCCCTTAGAATGGCTTCAAGTCAAACAATATACAGGGCAGGACAAAAAATATGAAATTCGTTCAAGAATAAAGTTACCTTATTTTAAAAAATATATCAAAATTTTATTGAGAAAAGTTGTTTAGAATCGAAAGTTATGCTCAAATACAAAGTCACGGCCTCCTATTCGAATTTGGATTCTTTTTTTGTAAAATTTTGTATTATCCCCGTATGATACATATTTTTATTATTCTGATTTTATTAAGAGTTTCTCATATGTAAATTATTATTAGTAAAGCATTTGCCTTGTTAAGAAGAATATTTGCGAAATTCTAAAGTTCTGTTAAATATCGTTGCAACAAACATGAAGTGGACGCTTACCTAAAAAAATATAAATCCAAGTAAATTTTACAAATACGCTTCAAGTTGCTAAAAGTTATTTAAAAGGGATGTGGTTGTGGCTACTTTAAATACATATAAAATCAAAATAATAAAAATATGTATCATACGGGGGTAATACAAAATTTTCCAAAAAAAAATCAAAATTCGAATAGGAGGCCGTGACTTTGTATTTGAGCATAACTTTTAATTCTAAACAACTTTTCTCAATAAAATTTTGCTATATTTTTTTAAATAAGGTAACTTTGTTCTTGAACGAATTTCATATTTTTTGTACTGCCCTGTATATTGTTTGACTTGAAGCTATTCTAAGGGCATCTGATATGGTTATCGAACATGCACTAACTTTTGGCAATATTGACATTTCGATTGTACAACTAATAAAAAAATTTCCCATTTGTTGCACACTTAATGGACCACACTGTATATTAATGAAATAAAACACATATTAAAAATAAAATGTCTTTTATTTTAATCTTTAATAATTCGTTCGGGTGACATGCGAAGTGGTCCAGAACGCCTATATGTACTCTACTGTAGCATATTGTGTGAGTTATTGGTATATAAATTTTAACTAATTGGCATTTCCATATTTGAAATTTCATAGACGGTTGTCATTAGAACTTGGATAAAGTGAACTCGTGATGTTACGAATGCTCACTTTTAACGTACAAAAATTAAGCTCCGAACCATTCATCTACAAAATCACTGTGTTAAATATTTTTTCCTCTTGCTATATTTATTTTTAAAAATTAAGTTATAAACGTTTTTTAATTCAAACGTAATGAAACAACTTACTTGCTGAAACGTATAAAATAAGATAGCTCTCGGTTATAACGACCTAGGTCACAACTATTTAGCATAGCGATGAACGCTCATCACGAACGTTCAATTCACTTCACTATCCGAATTCTAGTGTACCGTCATTCAATTTTTATGATTATGTTATATCCGTACAACTATTTACACCACTATATTATCATTTATATATATATATATTAATTAATCAATACTTGTTGTATGTAATCTAGTATTAGTGATTGATATTCCTATTTTCCAAATTACTCATATTTAGTCTTTATTCTATTATTTCATGAATAATTAATTATATTACTAATTAGGCATTAATACGCCTCTCCTTGGATGATGCAATATAAACACGAGTGTGCTGAACTTTTGGTGACATCAAACGGGTTATCAAACCACGGGTTATCCAACCACTCACATACGCCTAGGATGTTATTTACATATTTCCAAGTATGCTTATCAGACCTGTATCAAAATCATGTGTTTGTCACTCCTTATTTTTCCAGTCTTTATTTTAGGAAATGTGACGCAAATACCACAACCACAACCACAAACATACTGTAGAAGGGTATATAAAGTGACAAATCTGATATTGAGACAAGTCATTCTTGATCAGTCTTCAGAGTAGGTTACGTTGTACGTACCACTCTCTATTAAATTATATTTTATTAAAACTTATATTAAAAATACCTTCGTGTTAAAACTTGTAATTTAAAACTTAAAATAAAACAAGTAAAACTGTTTTAAAGTTTATTCTTTGAATTCTTCGTTGAAACACCTATTAAATAAATCTTGTGAGGCCTTCGAGTCTTCATCTCGACCACGAACTTCACTGGCGCAGTCGGTAGGATCCCTATATCATCCTAACATCGAGGTACAGGGACCATCCAAGGTATTCAACAAGGACCAACTGGAAGAAGAGGATCAACTGGAAGAAGAGGCTGTTCTGTCAATCCGAAGGTGATGATGAACATTGAATGACTTCCTTGAGGATAGCGATATAATTATTGAAAGGTACTATGATTTGGGAGATGAGGATCAGGAACCTGATGAATTTCGAAACAAATTACTCATTATTAATATTAAAAATCGCCTTAAAGGCAGAGCCAAAGTTTTAATTGCAACAAGGCAGGTACAATATTGGCCTACCATTAGACGTATGTTATTAACACAATTTGGTTTAGCTAGAGATTTACATCAATTAGTTCAAAAATATAAAGAAACACCGCGAGAATTTGGACAAAGAGTATTAAATACATTAGCCTACATCACACAGAGCATAGAAAGGATGGGTGGTGATCAAATAACCGTCGCATCACAAATAGGATCATATACTAGGCAATCCTTAAAAGTATTTTTGGCTGGACTTCAAGAACCACTAGGAGCATTAATTAGCTCCAGAAATCCAGACAGTATAGGACAGGCGTTAGGTTATATAGTCGACGAAGAAAATATTACATATATGAGGCAAACGTTAAATCAAAATATTTCTAAAGCTAATACTCAATATAATCCTCAACATTTTCAACCCAAGAAATCCGAATTCCAAAAATCGAAATCAAATGGAAAATTTTTTAAATATTGCAAGAAGACTCATAGATTCGTGCTATTCGTTAAAACAGAAGAATTTATTTAATCCATCTTATACTTCACCAACTTCCTTCGACCCAAATAATAATGTCAATCAAGAAATGAAAATTTTGATAGAGGTCCAGGACCCAGTAATACGTCAGGATTTTCCCCAAGGAATACATTTTCACCCAGAAATTCATACTCACCTAGAAATTCCCCTAGAAATTTTCAAAATGCAACCCAAAGACCCGTAAATCATTTAAACTCCCAAATGAGGGATACCGACGGACAGGTGGACCCTCGTACAAATCCAATTCAGTCCGAGGAGATTGCAGGGACATTGAGCTTTATCTGTTAGATAAAATTGACCGTGGCTATTTACCGTATTTATATTTTTCAGAATCAAAATTAAAGTTCTTGATAGACTCTGGTAGTGCAATTTCAATCATTCGCCCTAGTGCTATTCCAAAATCATATGAACATTTAATTAAATACCATCCTGTAAAAATTAAATCAATAGGTGGACAACAAACATTTGAAAAACCAATAGAATTCATTTTACCTGATTTTTCAAATGATAAACACTTGTTCTCATTAGCAGCCTTTAATGATTTCTTTGACGGTATCATAGGAATGGATATTCTTGAAAAACTTGGTGCCGTAATTTCTCTAGATGATTATAACTTATATACAGATTGTGGTCAATATAAAATGTTAAATTTATATAATAATCCTATACCATTAAATCAGAAGGAAAAAACTCGAAACTGTAATTGTAATATAATCCCTAAAGAAATTGAAGACTTCAGATTTTTCTGATATTTTTGAGGAAGAATCGGAAAGTAGTAATGATAATGAATTTGATTTCCACTATACGTTAATGCCCTGTACAGAGAAAATTATTGAAATTCCAGTAAAAGCTTTTGAAAAAGAAGTAATTATTCCAGGGAAAGTATTTGAAAATCAATTAAGAATTCCAAACGCGTTGGTTTCTGTAGATGATTACGGTATTGCAAAAACGACTATTTTAAATCCAACAGATGAAACATTATATTTAAATATTCAGGAATCTTTTGAATCAGAACCTTGCTATATTAACGAAGAAATGTTTTCAGAATATTTTGATGACTGAAGTGTACTAAAAGCCATTAAAAATCATCCGGAATCTATAACACCCACTAAAGGTTCTCGTAAAGCAGCAGGTTTTGATTTATACAGTATTGAAAATTGCATAGTCCTTCCAAATAATAAAGAAGTAATAGATACTAGTATTAAAATCGAATTACCTTTAAATTCTTATGGTAGAATTGCCCCTAGATCAGGATTAACAATTAATAGATTTATCTATGTAGGAGCAGGTATAATAGATGAAGATTATCGTGGAAATATTAAAGTCGTTTTATTCAATTTTTCTAACAAACCAGTTCAAATCTATAAAGGTGACAGAATTGCACAATTAATTTGAGAAAAAATTCATTATCCAAAACTTTTAGAAGCAAATGAATTAACAAATGCGCAGAGACGCGAAAAAGGGTTTGGATCTAGTGAAGTTAATGCAATGTATAACGATTCGGGAAATACAATTAGCCATTTAAAAGGAGTACAAAATTTAATACGCACCGAACACATGAACCCTGAAGAAAAGAATGAAATACTAAGTTTGTGTAAACAATACCATGAAATATTTTATTTGCCATCAGATACGTTATCTTTTACCAATCAAATTAAACATCAAATTAATCTAACTGATCAAAAATCAAATTTTACTAAATCGTATAGATATCCTTATATACATCAGCAAGAAGTTCAGAAACAAATCGGCTCTATGTTCGACCAAGGGATTATCCAACACTCATATTCCCCTTGGAGTTCCCCATTATGGGTAGTTCCAAAGAAAGTAGATTCGAGCGGAAAAGAAGTGGCGAGTGGTAATTGATTATAGGAAATTAAATGAAGTCACAGTAGACGACAAATATCGGTTACCAAACATAAATGATCTTTTGGATAAATTGGGAAATTCTAATTATTTCACAACATTAGATTTAGCAAGTGGTTTTCACCAAATTGAAATTGATCCAGAAGATATCCCAAAAACAGCATTCAGTGTAGAGTCGGGACATTATGAATTTAATAGAATGCCATTTGAATTAAAAAATGCTTATCCACATTTCAACGAGTAATGGACAATATTTTACGAGGTATCCAAAATGAAAAATGTCTTGTTTATTTGGACGATATTATAATTTTTTCGACAAGCTTAGAAGAACATATTCAACGTTTAAAAATAATTTTTGAAAGACTAAAAAACACTAATTTAAAATTGCAACCGGATAAATGTGAATTTTAAGAAAAGAAGTAGGGTACTTAGGGCACGTAATTTCTAAAGTTTTACCTCACAAAGAAAAAACTATTGCAGTAAGAAATTTTCCATCACCTAAAACACCTCGCGATATAAAATCATTTTTAGGCTTAGTAGGCTACTATAGAAGATTTATACCTAACTTTGCACATATAGCGAAACCATTAACAAATTTATTACAAAAGAATAAAAAATGGATATTTACAACTGAATGTAACGAAGCGTTTAATAAATTAAAAGATATAATAACATCCGCACCAATTTTACAATATCCTGATTTTGAAAGACCATTTACCTATACTAACCACTGATGCTTCAAATGTAGCATTAGGAGCTATACTTTCAGAAGGTCAAATTGGAGAAGATTTACCAGTAGCTTTTGCTTCAACAACCTTAAACAAGTCCGAAAACAATTACTCAACTATAGAAAAAGAACTATTAGCTATTGTTTGGGCTTGTAAACATTTTCGACCTTATTTATTTGGTACAAAGTTTTATATTTACACTGATCATAAATCGCTAACGTATTTGTTTTCTGTAAAAGGTGATAATTCCAGATTAATGAGATGGAGTCTAAAACTAATGGAATACGATTTTGAAATTAAGTATAAGGAAAATGCAATACTAATGCTGACGCATTATCAAGAGCAACTGACCTTGATTCAATAGAAGAACTACCGAATTGTAATGCTATTACGCGTAGTAAAGCTAGGGAAATTTTGAGTCCTGAGGAGGAATTATACGAAACTGTTTCAAAAACCTCTACTTATGATGTTATTAAAATTCCCACTATTCCTGACCATATTGATTTTAAACCTCACAAAAGTATATTACTATTAGTAAGTCAAAACAGGAAATTTAAATTAGATAAACAAAATCAATTGTTAAACCTTTTGGAAATAAATTTATTGACAAATTCAACTTACTTGCTGGAAAAGAATCATAATGGAATTGATTATATAATTTGTGTATTGGATGATATATCAAATTTAAAAGAATTAACTACATTACTTTATAACAACAAAGAAAAATTTGTTAATCCTCATTATTATGTTCAAGAAAAAGAACTGAATAAACTTCCAATCCTATTAGAAAAATTATTCGAAGATTATACACATTTTACTTTTTGTAAAAATGAAATACGATATATATTAGAAGAGAACAAAGAGGACATAAACGAAGTAATTAAAAATTACCATGAAACAAAAACAAATTATCATAAAGGAATTAACGAAACCTATAATAGAATTAGGAAAGTATATTATTGGCCTAAAATGCGTGAACACATCACGGCATTTATAAACTTATGTAAATTATGCCAAACAATGAAAACTAATAGACAAAACTTAGAAACACCTTTGGTAATAACTGAACCTTATTCGAGACCTTTCCAAAGAATTAATATAGACACATTCGAATTCAACAAAGTAAATATATTAACTATCATTGATGAATTTTCTAAATTATCTCAAGCTTACCCTTTAGAAGTTTTAACAGCAAAAGAAATCATCACCGTTTACTAGTTTATTTTAGACATTACGGAATACCAAAGCATATACACTCTGATCTTGCCACGGAATTTGACAATAATTTAATCAATGACCCTTGTAAACTATGCAAAATCCAATTTACAAAGAGTTCTTCCAACCATCCCAGATCAAATGGTACAGTTGAAAGATTTCATGCAACAATAGCAGACACATTAAGAATCCATAAAAAACAATTTCCTTCTGAGGACGTACAACATATCGCTTTACTTGTGGCTAACAATAATTTTAATACGTCCACTTCTAAATCATCAGGTTATACACCATTTGAATTAATATTTGGATTCACTAATCTAAACACAACTGATAATTATGAATATCAGTCAAAAATGTATAATGAATATACTTTACAATTAAAAAACAAATTAGATTTTCTTTATGAAAAAGTTGAAAGTAATTTAAATAAGAATAAAGAGATTTCAAAGGAACGCTTTGATAATTCATCTAAACCAAGAGAATTTATGAAAGACCAATATGTATACTTGTTAAATGACAAAATTAAATCCAAAACGGAACCAAGGTTTACAGGACCATTTCAAATATTAGAAATTTTACCCAATAACACGTGTTTGATTCAACTTGCACAAAAGCAAATCAAAGTTCATAAAAAAGTGAGACTGGAATATCTCTTTCACCAATCTAATTCCTGCTTTTTTCTACTTACAGAAAATCATTGAACATGTTTTTATTATATTTAATATTATTAAACCATATGTCTGATGAAGCAGAAAAATTAATACTGCGAAACGTTACATTATTTCCTATTAAAAAATGTTTTTTAGAATAAAAATTTTTACTATTTATGTAATTGACTATTACTGTATGTTATCATTCTCCTTGGTTCAATAACAACTAGGAAAATGATAACTTAATCACAGTAATTGCTCCTGTTTCTTAAAGTAGCTGAATATCTCCTAATGCCTAATATAATTAAACAGCTGTTAACAAAATTTCAAATTAAACAAACTTAATCATATCAGGAGAATGATTAAAAATCTAACAGATAAAAACATGTTGCATTCTAATTCACCATTCAACTCTACCAACTCAAACACAATTTCAACAAGGAACCAAGAACAATCCACACCCAATCCCAATGAAGACTCAGCAAATTTGAACCTCTATCAATACATCAGAAGCAACTTTGGAACTGAAGTCCACAAATGTTTCAAGGACCTAGACTATCTCAGCAAAACTATTGTAAAGGTAGGTGAAAGAATATCCTTCCTCACAACATGCAAAAAAAATTCACTTATTCCAAAATTTTTGCAAAAAAATTTTAACAACATCATATTTCAAAACCTTAATAACTACGAAAAATTTAAAAATGCACATTATATATTCTTAAACAAGACTCTATCATGCTTGCTAGATGATGCTTACGCAATTAAAAACCATATAACACAAAAGATAAGTAAATGCAAATACTACCTCGAACAACACTGCCCTTTAAATATAATTACTTTATTTCTTATAAAAAAATACCATTTTATAACAAATTAAAAAATCAACTTGTCAATAAACACCAAAAAAAATTCAATTACTTATTCTCAAACAAAAAACCTCAAAAACACTCTCACCAAATCAAAACCATATATTAATTTCAAACGTAATAAAAAACAAACCCAACCCTTGGTTTGAAAATTTAACAAATACCAATATCCCAACCAATGTCCAAGAAATACTCAACTATGGACCAAAATTTAACATTTTTGATCCTAAAAACATTCCTTACGAACAAATTATTATCAACATTGAAAACAGTTTAATTAACTTAGAAGAAAAAAATCAAAACTCAACACGAGCTAATATTTGCAATATATTAACCAACTTCAAAAATTGTCCAAATAAAAATAAAATATCCAATGTTGATCAACAACAATTTAATAAAAACATTCTATTGAACCTCAAAGATACAAAAAAAAAATCTCAAAAACAATCCTGATTTAATTATAACAAAGGCCGATAAAACACAAAAACAGTAATTCTAACAAATAAAATGTACAATGACAAAATGGAAGAACTTCTAAATGATGAAACCACGTACAAAATAGAAAAAAAAGACCCAACTAAACAAATTCAAATTCAAAACAATAAAATCATTAAAAATTGGTTAACAAATCATTTCATTGACCAAAATACATATAATAGACTCATTTCACATAATGGTACACCTCCTCTAATATACGGCTTACCTAAATTACACAAAACCAACATACCGCTCAGACCAATCATTGCTTCTTACATCAGTCCTACTTATAAACTCTCAAAATTGTTAAGTACAATTCTTTCAAATTTAACAAATAAAAATAAATACAGTGTCACTGACTCTTGGTCATTCAAAAAATTCATAGATACCCAAAAATTACCAAATAACTATCAACTAATTTCACTAGACGTAGTATCACTTTACACCAACATCCCAACAAACCTAGCCATAGAAACAGTTGATAAATACTGGCACAAATTAGAAACCTTCACTGATATACCAAAAAAAGAATTCCTAGAAGCACTAAATTTCATCCTAAACAATAATTATTTCTCTTTTAATAAAAACATTTATACACAAAAATATGGCGTACCAATGGGATCACCTATATCTAGCACTATCGCAGAATTAGTACTTATGGACATCGAAAACAACTTAATCAAAAACAACAAAGCCATCAAATTTTACCAACGTTACGTAGATGATATCATAATGGGTATAAACAATACCAAAATTAACGAAATCTTTCAGACTTTTAACAATATACACCCCCGTTTAAAATTCACTATAGAAAAAGAAAACAAATCAAACTCTATCAATTTTTTAGACCTCACCCTAACTAGAGAGAGAAATGGCAATATTGACACCAACTGGTATAGAAAACCTACCAAAACAAATAGATATTTAAATTTTTTCTCAAACACCACTACAAAATACAAAAAAAGCATGATATCAGGACTCGTTGATCGAGCAATCCTCTTTTCAAATAAAAAACATCACAATGACAACATCAAAATAATAACCAATATTCTATTACAAAATAATTATCCAGAACATTTTATCAGTAAAAACATCAGGACTAGAATGTGTATTTAAAAAAAAACAAACAGAATAGCCTAAACAATTCAATAACATTACAACCCAACTTTCTAAATAATGAATTCAACAATAACCAATTTGAACCTAAAAAATTCACTACAATTCCTTACATTCCATACTTATCAGAAAAAATTGAAAGAGAATTTTAAAAAATAATATTCAAACAGCCTTTAAAAATCATAACACATTACAAAAATACTGTTTCAAAAATTTAAAAGATAAAACAAACACTAACCAAAAATCACACCTAGTATACCACGTCAAATGCAACAATTGTCCCGCCACTTATATAGGCCAAACTAAACAGTATGTGGAAAAACGTATGAATCAACATGGACAATCAATTAAAACAAAATTAACCCGTCCCAATAAACCAAACACAGCCCTATCCGACCACGCTATTGACAACTTACATAGTTTTGACTTAAAAAATCCCAAAATACTTCATACAGAAACAAATTTTAAAAAAGACTCTTCTCGAATGCATCGAAATAAAAAAATCACCCACCGCAATAAATTACAAAACTGACACAAAAATCCTAAATAATACTTACGACAACTTACTAATCAACAAATAATATTTTTATCATTATACTTTTTCAATATTTATTCTTATGAATTCAAAGTAAATTTTAAAATAAACACATTTAGTGATTTACTACATTACCTTTTAACCAAATTTTAAAATTTAAAAATCTTTTTTCAATTATTAATTGACATACCAAATCTCTCAAGTAGTTTCACACTAAAATGTGCCTAACCATCTTGGTGACCAACAAGATGGAGGCATCAATAGACGCAAATTTTCAATGCTCCACCTAATTTTCACAAATTGTAAGTTTTCCCATTATTTAACTGTTTTATTTTAACATTATTTCTATTATTAGATCTATCAAAACGTTTTACCAATACAGCTTTCCTCCTTATTCATGATTTTATTCCACAAACAACTTTTAAAAAACACATGGTCACCTGTACATGCATACCGTATTAAATCAAGAACCACGATCCTCAACAATTTCACACAGGTAAAATAAAAACACCTTAAAAATTAATAAAACATAATACACATACTAGTGTTGTTTTACAGATAAAAATTGTTTATTAACCTCAAACTAAAACGCACTTGATTTTCATCGTAAGCAAAAAAGTTTACAAATGCATACCAAGCGAATAAAATAGGAGAGAAAAATTAAAACAAAAAGATAACTCTTTACTAATTAGCTATAATATATAACCTATAACTGTTTTTAATTCTCCTCTTTCACAGATTATAAATTATTACTAAATCTAACCCCAAATTAAAACACTTTGAAACTTCATACCCTCATCGTATGCAATGAAATTATAATTGCTTACCCAGCCAATTATATCAAAGAAGAAAAATATAATAAAAAAGGTAATGCTAAACTAAAAAAAAATACTCCATAATATAAATCTTGAATATCAACCATTAATAACCCCCTTTTTAGAAACGTACACAACATCAAGGATCAACACAATAGCACGTTTTCATGTATCACATAAACAGTATACGACACATACCTACAAACATTTTTATTTTTAATAACTGAGAGAAGTTACTCTTGCCATATTGTATTAACATACTAAATAAGTAAGTATACTTCACACTTGCAAGCATTATAGATTTTTACTAATGTAAGCCCTTTTCTTTACAGAAAACAGTTTAAATTAAAACACTTAAATGTACATTTTTCATAAACTACTACAAGATGCATATGAAAATATTTTCAGGTAAAAAAGTGAGACTGGAATATCTCTTTCAACAATCTAATTCCTGCTTTTTTCTACTTACAGAAAATCATTGAACATGTTTTTATTATATTTAATATTATTAAACCATATGTCTGATGAAGCAGAAAAATTAATACTGCGAAACGTTACATTATTTCCTATTAAAAAATGTTTTTTAGAATAAAAAATTTTACTATTTATGTAATTGACTATTACTGTATGTTATCATTCTCCTTGGTTCAATAACAACTAGGAAAATGATAACTTAATCACAGTAATTGTTCCTGTTTCTTAAAGTAGCTGAATATCTCCTAATGCCTAATATAATTAAACAGCTGTTAACAAAATTTCAAATTAATCTAACTTTATACAGTGATGCATGTGGCCGACAAAATAGAAACATCAAGATGGTGCTCATGTTAACAGACTTTTTACAAAAATCAAAGACGCTCGAGGTAATAGACCATAAATTTTTTTTTAGTGGGCATAGTTTTAATTCTTGTGACCGTGATTTTGGTACGATAGAAAAAGCAAAAAAATATAACAAAATTTTTGTACCGGACGACTGGGTAGATATGGTGAAAAAAAGCAAGAAGAAAGAACCTAAATTTGCCGTAACCAGAATTATTAGTAAAGACTTCTTTAGTAGCAAGAAATTGGAAGGTTTGATTACAAACAGGAAAAAGTTTGTTGATGGCCAAAAAGTCGAATGGTTGAAAACTGTTTGGATTCGTTTGGAAAAAAATAATCCACTAACAATAAAAATGAAACAATATTACAATTTTGACGCTGATTTCTAAATTTTGGATATTTGGCCCAGGAAAAAGAGAAGACACTCATACCCCAACACAGATTTAGATTTATTACACCCAAATGGAAGAATTGACGCAAGAGAAACTAGAAAACCTTTTATTTTTAATTCGCTACATTCCCGAAATACATGCGGATTTTTATAGAAGTCTGAAATCCCACGAATCTGCTATAGATTTAGTGGGAGACCCCGATTCGGAAGAAGAAAATGGAGACATTTTCGAAGATTAGCAGTTGCCTAATGTTACTAGTAAACCTATTTGTTGTGCCAAATTTGCCTGATGTTAGCAACTAACCTTAGTTTATTGTGCCATAGTTGCCTAATATTTCTTAATTTTTTTGTATAATGGTATTAATAAAAATATTTTTCATCTGCTATGTCAATAGTGATTTTTACTTAACTGCTAGATAAAAGCTTGTAGTTGCCTAAGTCATACTTTATTTCATTATTTTATTATGAAGCTTAAACTTGGTCTCTGTTTTTCTCAGTTTTGAGTTAGTGTGGCTTAGGTAACTTTTCCACTGAGCCCTTCATATATATATATTAATTAATCAATACTTGTAGTATGTAATCTAGTATTAGTGATTGATATTCCTATTTTCCAAATTACTCATATTTAGTCTTTATTCTATTATTTCATGAATAATTAATTATATTACTAATTAGGCATTAATACGCCTCTCCTTGGATGATGCAATATAAACACGAGTGTGCTGGACTTTTGGTGACATCAAACGGGTTATCAAACCACGGGTTATCCAACCACTCACATCCGCCAAGTATGCTTATCAGACCTGTATCAAAATCATGTGTTTGTCACTCCTTATTTTTCCAGTCTTTA
>CALNHX010012942.1:0-21282 GCA_940337035.1 Agriotes lineatus
TTACTTACGTTTTGAATCTGATACTTATTTTGTTTTAGTGCTTCATTGTTTTTGTTGCAGATGAGAAGTACTACCTTGAGAGCTAATCTGAGATTGGTGCATCAGAATGTTCGCTCATTGTCTGCAAATTTTATTGAATTTCGTGAACACGTTACTCATAATTCGTATGACGTTGTTGCTGTAGGTGAGACCAGGCTTTGTAATAATATACCTAGTAAGAATGTTAATATAACTGAATATTCTTTAATTCGAAGAGATCGTAATTCGCGTGGAGGCGGGGTAGCTTTTTATATTAAAACTCTATCAAGTATAGCGTGATTAAAATACATTCTAATAGTGAACAGCTCTGGATTAATTTAAAACTACCAAGCTTATCTTTAGCATTAGGTGTAATTTACTATCCTCCAAATTCATCCATTAAATTAGACGAATTTGTAAAGGAATTTATTCGCAACCATATATGTAATGTTAACATTCCTCACCTCATTTGAGTGGGGGAAGTAGTACATTTCAGCCCGCTACTTCCCGCACTCACTTCCCGACCGCTGAGTAGGGAGGGACACTGGGAATCTCGTTGATCCATTCATGCGCGTCACAACCTGTCGTATCATAATATAATAATTTTTCCAGAATTTTTTAGAATAAAGTGGTTGCGAATAAAATAGTTTACAAACCTCGACAGGAAGTTTCCTTAGTCTCAAGATAATAGCTGATTTCGACGCTTCGCGTCTCAATCAGCTAACTAATCTTTCGACAGTAATGAAACACTTCCCATCTCGGGCTGTAATATACTATTAAAGAATCGCTCGTGATCATATTACCCATGTGCGACAATTTAATTGTCACGGGAGATCTAAATTTGAATTTTTTTTAATCAACTGATTGTAGTCTTAATCGTTTTACCGCCTTGCTCGAAACTTTTGGCCTTACTCAAATTATTGATAAGTCAACTAGAATTGCGGCAACTTCTGCTAGGCTTATTGATTTAATAATTACTAATAAGCTAGATATTATGAACGATTCTGGTGTTACTGACTTTCAAGTTGCTGACCATTTTCTTGTATATTGTGACGTCAATGTCCCAGCTGACAAACCACGAACGCTATACAAAACTTACCGCGATTTTAAATATTTCAATTTTGACAGCTTTTCTGCTGATATGCAAGTAATTCCTTGGCAAACTATATTTTATCATGACGATGTAGACGCTAAAGTAACATTTTTAAACGACAACTTAATCGCGTTATTTGACAAACATGCGCCTTTTATCACCTCGCGTATTACCAAACCCAAAGCACTGTGGTTAACCGACAATTTAAAATTGTTGATGACTTTGCATGACAAAGCTTTAATTAAATTCAAGAAAACTAGAGAAATAGCCCATTGGAATTATTATAAAACTCCACGCAATCGTGCTACATACGTTGTTAGATTGGAAAAGAAAAATTATCTGAAACATTTAGCAAGCTCTTCCAATTCCAAGACATTTTGGAGAACTCTCAAAGACATGAATATTTGCAGTAACCCGAGGGTTTATAGCATTCCAGAAAATTTGACAAATGTAAATGATATAAATGATTATTTCATTGATTGCATTCCTAATAATAGCACTCCCCCTCTAAATTGCATCTCATTTTACAAAAATAATATAAAACCTGAGGTGGCCAACACATTCAAATTTTCTTCAGTGTCACCTACGGTAGTCCTTGAAACTTTTTCTGCTCTTACTTCCAATTCTACTGGATTGGATCAGCTAAATATTAGATTATTGCGTTTATGTTTTCCCTTTTTGCTCCCTTATATTTGTCACATTATAAATTTTTGCTTTGAAAATAGCATCTTCTCCGCCTGCTGGAAGCAAGCCTTTATCATTCCTTTGCCTAAAGTTAGTAATCCTACTCAACTTCAAGATTTACGGCCTATCAGTATTTTTCCGGTTTTATCCAAGGTTATGGAAAAAATAATGAATTCTCAAATTAAACTACATTTGAATAAATATAAAATTCTTCCAGATACTCAATCTGGATTTCGATCTGGACATAGTTGTACAACGGCTCTTTTAAATATTACAGACGACATTATTTCTGAACTTAATAAAAATAAATTAACTATTCTTGTATTACTAGATTAGACAAAAGCACATTTGATACATGACATACTGTTGGCTATTCTTTCTTTTATTGGGTTCACTTCTAATGCTGCACTATTAATTAATAATTATTTGTCCCACAGATCACAACGTGTTCGCATATCAGATAAATTTTCCAATGCGAGGGAATTAATAAGAGGAGTACCACAAGGTTCTATTCTAGGGCCTCTTCTGTTTTCCATATACATTTCTAATTTGCATAATTCCATTAATAATTGTCAATCTCATTTTTACGCAGATGAAACCCAGTTGTATTATTCATTTGAACCAACTAATATTTGTGTAGCAAATGCTTTAGTTAATGCTGATCTTATGTCACTTGTTGATATCTCTAAAGATCACGCTTTAAAAATTAATCCCAGTAAGTGTGCCGTTCTTCTTTTTGGGAGGCCAAAAGTTAGAGATGAGATTCTCTCTCAAGTAGATATTAAAATTGATGACATGACATTACCAGTGTATAGCGAATCTAAAAATTTAGGAATCGTTATTGATTGTAATCTCCGATTTAAAACTTATATTAATAACCTAATTCAAAAATATTTCGCTAATATTAAACTTTTATATTCTAACAGACACTTTTTAGATTTTCGCACTAGGGTTATGCTGTGTAATTCACTAGTGCTTTCCTTGTTCAATTACGGAGATGCTGTGTATGGTCCGTGTATCGATAAAAGTTATTCTTATAAAATACAAAAAATACAAAATGCATGTATTAGGCTAATATACGGTATTAAAAAATTTGAACACATCTTAATTCTTAATTGGTTGAACATGGAAAATCGTCGGTTAATACATCAGGCTTGTCTCTTTCATAACGTAATGTTTTTCAAAACCCCTGCTTATCTATATAGAAAGATTAGATATAGAACTGACATTCATAACCTCAATTTAAGGCACCGCGGTCTGTTAGCACTACAAGGTCCTTTTCATATGGTGTTGCAGCTATCTACAATAAACTACCAAACTATCTTAAAGCCACCCCCCTTTGCGATTTAAGAAGCACTGTAAGCTGTACTTGCTTGGTTTGCAAAACAGTTCATGTTTATCAAATTTATATATTAGTTTTTTTGGGTTAACTGGAGGAGTAGATGGTTCTTTGTAAGAGCCAATCTGAACTTCGCCCTTGCACTTCATTATATTTTTTTTTCATTTGTGTAGTAATATGTATTTCATTGCTTGCTATAAAGACTATTATTATTATTAATGTAGTTAGAAAGTATGCGAATTTTTAAAGCTATAAGAAATATGGCAAAATAATTGTTCTGGTTCAAGCAAAACTACCCCTTATAATGAGTATTAATGTGCTTACTTTATCGATAGATCTCGATACTAAAGTCATTATCCTTATTTTTAAGCAAAATAGAAAAAAAAAATTTCATAAGGGTCAAGCTTAGAGACAAATGATGTTAAATTAATGTAATTTGAATTTGGCATAAAGCTAATTTTGCATTTCATAGAATGTGGGAAAATGATACGTGACGTGTTAATATGATTCTCACATCTTCAATGACGTCTGCATCAGCATTGAGCTTTGATTCTGTAAGTTTGGCCCAACTCGAACGTGAGTTCGAATAATTAAACATAATTTCACGCATTCTCCCTGGGCTTGCACCACGTTAGGTACCGGAGCACCGCGCCGAGAGTACGACGTGACGTCACCGCAAACGATCGCATTAACATCACTGCGCACCTAGACCACGAATCCCCGCTCCAGCGACCTGATACGAACCTCTGATTACGCCCGCACCAGGTATAAAAGGAGAAATCGAAGCACCAACAAGACAGAATTTCCTAGAATCTTCCCAGTCCTCCCGCCTTGCTTACGCTCTCAGGAGAGTCCCCGGACTATTCGAGAGACTCCCGACCAGACACCGAAGCTCCCGGAAGTTAGGATAGTTGCAAAACTCTTCAACGTTATTCTCTCGAACTCCTGGACGTTAGGATTGTTGCAAAAACTCTCCAACGTTATTTCCTCGAACTCCTGGACGTTAGGATTGTTGCGAAGCTTTCCAATCCCCTCG
Source organism: Agriotes lineatus (assembly GCA_940337035.1). Taxonomy (NCBI): domain Eukaryota; kingdom Metazoa; phylum Arthropoda; class Insecta; order Coleoptera; family Elateridae; genus Agriotes; species Agriotes lineatus. The sequence continues at coordinate 4,171 of CALNHX010012942.1, forward strand.
AGCTCCTGGACGCTTGGATTGTCACTCGACTTTTCAGTGTCCATCCCCCGAGCACCCAGCGACCTAGAGAGCCGTCTCATGCCCGACGACGACGACATCAAACACCTAGTTACAGGTAGAGTCTTTCCGAACTCGCCGACGACGCCCTCCAGAGTTTGGGCACTCGGGAGGCCAAGTCGTGCTCGCCGGTGACGACGCCGTCCGTGAAGCAAATTTTCCGGCACCAGGACAGCGACACAGACGTAATTAGGCCGTTAATTACGTCTGGAGTAATTTAGCATCTCCGAAGCCGAGAAAACGTGCACCAGGAGTTCCCGTCGAACGAGCCAGAGGCCCCCGCCCATAAACACGCACTCGTGAAGCTAGGGTAACCCAGCGGCCCACCTTCGCCAGCAAGAAACAGCGCATAGTTAAGCAACATCCACACACTGGAGCAGCAAAACAGCTGGCAAGTAGAACAAATTAAATGCATCGTCCGCCACTTGAACACTGGAATTTCACCGTTAAAACACCAGACGCACCAGGTATGCACACAATTTAGTTTGATATTGACCACAGTTTCGTTTATTTAACAATTTCAAGATCAAATGTATTGTTATTGTCCGCCATTACATGGCGACCCGCTAATCTGTCAAATTATCTGTTCAGGACCGGCGCGATGCCTACGCGACAAAGGAACTAATGTATATACAAGCTGTCCCGTAATAGTGTGCCACCGCCCCATTACCAGCGAGCGAAACACCCCGTTAGAAGAATTAATTTATTTTTATAAATGTCATTACATTCTATTATTTCATGTGTTTAATACAATTTAATTTAATGTATTTAGTTAAAGATTATTATACAATGGTAAGAAGTTATTCTGTGTTTCTATCCTACGTTACTATCTGAGTTTATATTTGGATCTTGGCATTTTTGAGCTATTCCTGGGAAGCCAGTTTCAATCTGGTAGTTGTAGCAATTAAAATAAATTAAACTAGCCCGTCAGGCTACAATTCTATCTGCGCAGGTAGCCTATTGTTAATAATGTGTTAAGTTTATTTGACAATCATGCTACAGAGACTAAGGCTTCTCTAATTTCTGTATTGTTTGATGTTTGTGGTAGTTTCAGGATTGCATCTTTAAAAACAGTCAATGGGATGATAATAATCTCTACATGTTCAAGGTGGGTGTTTACTGTATGGACGGAGGATTGCTCCTTAACTATTAAAGACATCAAAACCAATTTTGGTATGGTAATATACGATCATTGGACCTACATTCTAAAATTATTTAGGTACATACAGGGTGATTGGCAAAAATATGCCAACTCAAACTTGTGCTTTTTTAAATAGAACACCTTGTATGTTTTAAAATTTTTTTTATCTCTTCGCACATTGCGAATAAAAAATTTATAAATTTGTATCTGTATCACTAACCGTTCTGAAGATATTGTCACTTTAGTACTAAAATAGAGTCAACTTTGGAGCCACGATGCTAGCGCTGTCATCACGATTTTTGAAATCTGTTGGCACCACCGACTATTGATAATAGTCTACTTACAAAATACTTGGCCAATTTTTCGAAAAAGTGCAAAACTATACAGAATAATTTATTTACGCGAAATGTAATTTTTCTCAAATTTTCAAATACCACCCTGTATATTTTTTCATATTTGGATTTCCTGCGGAAAGTAGATATTAATTGGTAATATGCGTCATAACCACAAGACGAACCCTTCTTGAGATATTGATGCTTATATTCGAAAATATGAAATAGAACAAAAATCAAAGCAACAATGGGAAAATACGAATAGCAAGTAAATTCGTAAACTGATAAGAATAATTAATTAATAACTAAACAATAAAACGATTCTCTATTCCTAAAAATAAGTTGAACAAGTAAATATAAACGAAGAAAGCCTGAAATTCAAATTAAATGTTCCAAATGCTGACCACACCTAGCTAAACAATTTGCAATTCGCTCCGAAAACGAAAGTTTCACTCGAAACAACATCTGAGGCGAAATGGATTGAAACGCAGCTCTAATTCTATTTTTCATATCTTCGCTTGTGGTGGAGGATGTTGGTAAACTTTTTCTTTAAGGAAGCCTCAAAGGAGGAAATCAAGGGGCGTAAGGTCCGGTGATCTGGCTGGACACCTCGTCCCATCCACCTCATCCGATAATTTCTATCGAGATATTGCCTAACGTTGATTGCATAGTGTGGAGGGGGGCCATCATGTTGAAACCACATCGTATGAATATTATCTACCCCAATGTCTTCCAAAAGTTCGGTAAATCATTTTCCAAAAACTGTAAATATCTTTCTTCGGTAAGACTCTCATCAAAGAAAAAAGGATCAATCACATTAGAATGGAAAATACCATCCCAAACATTCACTTAAAGCTTGATGTTGTTCGATATGATAAGGATGGAACTTTTTTTTTATTAAATCTGCGAACTGTGTTTCTATTGAGGGCTAGGTGTGTGCTTATCTCTCTGGTACTAATTTACGGATTTTATATGAGATGCCACAATTTGAAACTCAATTTCTTCATTTATCCCTGTTTTAGCGTGCTTGGGATAACGCACAGTTCCAGAATTTATAAATCTCTCAGCCACATTCGTGAATGATTCTTTCCGTGGTTGTCTTCTTTCTGGGTATCGTTCACGGTACAAACGGCTAGCAAGCAAACAATTTCTTTGAGCTTCACCACAAATAAAGATCATATCGACCATTTCTTCTTTTCAAAAACACAAAAACTAATGGAACAACATTCTAATAATTAGACAAACGTCAAAAAAATAGATGCAATTGTTTCTATTTATGATGAGCGACGAGCCTAGCTGATTATTTGATTTGTTAAGTTCTATTGTCATATATAATGCAACTAGTGGGTTCTTGATTAAGGACGAGCGTGATTGCCTAAAGCAATATATCGAGTGCAAACAGAAATGATTTGATAATCGAGAATGCACGAGTTTCATTCGGATGGATTATATCACGAGTCAATAAACAACGTTTGAATAGTGTATTTTAAATATTAAAAGTACAGTTAATGTGGTTGTTATGACAATTGTACTGACAGCAGGTAACGTGATGTTTGTGAAGGCGTATGAGTATCACCTATTAGTCAGGAAAGTATGTGATTATCAGTTGCTATGTACATTATCAAAAGTTAGTACATGCGTAACTATGCATTTTGCCGTTTTTCATTGGTTAACGTTAGAGGGAGTGGTATAATCAGAAGTAATATTAGAAGTACTTCGATATTATCGGGTTATATGTCGATAACTTGTTGCACAATAATAAAAGAGTGTCAGTTTGACAGGTTAAATAGTCCGACCGTTTCAGCGGGAGAATTATTCTGTCAAACTGATACGATTTGTTATTGTGCAGGAAGTTTGAGACGTATAACCTGTTCGAAATACGCATTGTATTCGATTTGCTTATTTTAAGAGTAAATTTTAATATTAGGATCAAATAAATATTTTATTGGCAGCTCGATTTGTTTGTATTAACCTAGCTGAAAGTCATCTCCATGAAAACAACATCAAGTTGACAAAAGTTATGTATTGCGTCGCCTATTCAAGTTACTCTAGTATAATCGTTTTGTATAATTGAAATTATACAAGATAACTTAACTAAATCCAGCCTTCTGATAATAAATTTGTATTTTAGAATATTTTCGAATAAAAGCGTCAATATTTCAAGAAGGGTTCGTCTTACGGTTATGACGCCTATTATCAATTAGTATCTACTCTTCACGAGGAATCCAAATATGAAAAATATTCAGGGTGTTGTATTTGAAACAATTGAGAAAATTATATTCCGCGTCAATCAATCATTCTGTATAGTTTTACACTTTTTCGAAAAATTTGCCACGTATTTTGTAAGTAGATTATTATCAATAGTTGGTGGTGCCAACACATTTAAAAAATCTTGATGACAGCGCTAGCATCGTGGCTTCAAAGTTGACTCTATTCTCGTACTTCAGAACGGTTAGTAATATAGATACAATTTTATACATTTTTAGACCTGTTTGGTAGTTAGTCGAGCCCGATTAAAAGTGTAATCGGAAGACCGGTAGTTGATCCCGATTAGCAGTTTAATCGGAAGACCTGTGTGTAGTAGTTGATCCCGATTAGCAGTTTAATCGGAAGACCTGTGTGTAGTAGTTGATCCCGATTAGCAGTTTAATCGGAAGACCTGTGTGTAGTAGTTGATCCCGATTAGTTGAATATCGGAAGTTGAGCTTGATAGTAACAGTCGAACAGTGTACTTTATTTGAAAGAGGATTTAGGTATGCACTACCTAAAGAGCTTGATTTGTTTTCTTCAAAATTGTGAAAGTCGATGATTGATTTGTTGTTTATTTGTTGATCAGGATGAACGAGCGGTTAAAGTAACTGATTTATTTTGGTACAGTTGAAGGACTTTAGTGCCCGTGGACGTGCACGTGTCAGAATGGCCGTGTCGGCGCCGAAGATATTTGGACTAATGTCTCCGCCTATGAGTTATGTTTTGTAGTTACGTTATGGTTCGTTTGAACTGTTTTGTTTATGAGTTCACAGAAGGTAATTTCCTATTGAATGGAACGGCGCCCGCCCGCAAGACCCAAACAATATGGGAATGAGGAGTGTTACCGAGATGAGGGCATTCTTGTATAGAAAAGCAAAGGTGTTGGACGAAGGTGCGGGCGCCGGACCATTAGCGTTCCAACCCTTATTATTAGTTATGTTCATTTCGCCATTGCGGGCTATTTATTGGTTATTTTAGTTTTCAACCAAATAAACTGTGCTTATCGGACTTAATGTGTAAAATCGAAGTGGTTACGCCCTAAACTACCCCTAAGCTCTGACATATTAATATTCAGAAATACAAATTTGATCTGCAGGCAAACGTTACATATGCCGGTGTCCCCGAAGGAGACCGAAGCTCGGTGGGCATCTTCTTCCAGGATTAAATTAAACTCTAATAACAATACGTTGATCACCTGGAGATCTAGTATTTAATCGGGCAGGACACAAAACATTTATGCCAGGAAACGCGAAGGTACTAGAATTTTAACGGGCATTACATCGGGAACTGTATACAGTATAAGTGAAATTAAATACAGGTCGAGTAAAATTTTAACGAATGTTTGTTTAGAACTATATACAGGGTGAGTAAAATTTTAACTCTAAACTTGCTAGTTGAATAGGGATGAGGTTGCGGTTTCAACCTATATTAAATCAGGATATATATATACAGGATGCGTAAAATTTTAACGGGTGCTTTTCGGAAGCTATATACAGGACGTGTAAAATTTTACCGGGTGTTTCTTTGAAAACTATATACAGGATGAGTACAATATATACAGGACGAGTAAAATATTAACTCAAAACTTGCTAGTTGAATAGTGAGGTTGCGGTTTCAACCTATATTCAGTCCGGATATTTCTGCGGAGAAAAATTACATATGAGATACACATGCAATATACAGGACAGGGCAGTGATCGCGGTTTCGATCTACCGGTCTTTCAGGGTAGCATTCACATTCATAATGGATGCATAGGGGTGCATTCTATCGCACAAAAATTTGCACTCTGCGGAGTGAACGCGCGCTTCTTATAGGCACTGGGGCGAAATGCTGCGTTCAAGGAGTGCACACACAAACTCATCAGGCGGTTGCAAAACTGCGGTCTCAGCTTGCAAATGACCTCAAGCGCAGAGTTTCAAACGTCGTCGCGGTATCGACGAGCATTCATACAAGAAAACATCTAGGCTGCCGGATAGCCTTTCAAACGCCGTCGCGGTATCGACAGGCATTCACACAAAACTATTTCATTGGGAAAATTGCGGCTGCTGCGGAAATCAGCATATAGTCTTCGGGACAACGGTATACAGGACTCAGGATTCTGGTACGGGAAATCACATTCATTCTAACTTACATGCACGGACACCTGGATTGTCCTGGACGGTCGGCAGTATTGTCAGTAATAAGCTAGGGCACCCCGAGAACGCAAAACCCGTGCCAGCAGTGAAGCTGCTGACCCCTGAGGGTCGCAGAAGATGGTACTACGCGGGCGGACATCTGGGCTGTCCTGGACGGTCCGTAGTATCTTCAACCATCAGCTAGGGCACCTCGGGGTCGCAAAATCCCGTACCAGCAGTGAATCCGCTGGTCTCTGAGGGTCGCAGAACGACTTTCTGGACTAGACAGGATCTAGACAGGATTTTATCTGGAAAGGACAGGAGCTGGAGGGTATCTCGGAATTCTAGACTGGAACATCTCGGTTTCTGGGCTCTGGTAGATTTCCCTGGGCGGCTAGGCTGTAACAGGTTTTGTGCATTATTTAAGTCACAACAAAATTTACTGGTTATCGGTATTTGCAGGGTTTATCGGTCTCGGGCGCCATCTGGACACAGGAGCTGCATGTGCATGTTTGCTAAACTATCTGAGTCTAGGTCCCTGCTCGGGCGCTATTGTAACACCCGCCCCTTCTTGTAAGGAATGTTAAACTCTACGCTCGTCGGGTAGCTATTAAACAGTCGGAGATAATTTTGGTTCCTCAGATATATGATAGTTTAACATACAAAAACACCATCGGGATACAATTAAACAATTTAATTTGTTTAGCTGTGATACACTTAGATATTTCTACATTCATTATTAACAAGAAATTACAATAAACTCGTGTAGACGGCTGGAGCTGATAATCGGCGTTCTTATCTCGGCGGTCGGCCAGGCCTTGCAGGTGCGGTTGATAAGCGGCCCCGTTTCTGTCCCTTCGAGTAGGTAGCTGGAAAAATCTAATTAAACGGTCTGCCAATTATACAATAAAACATATCACGGTTCTGGAGATTTAACTGATAAGACGCCGGTGAAGCCCGGCGTACTGCCTCTAAATTAATCTAGGGACGTCTGGAAACAGATAAACTAAAATCGCCGCATTGCGTTAGTAAATATGACTTCAATTTCATAGTCCGAAAGTGAGCTCAATGTGGCCGCTTTTCCTCCAAAGCCGGCCGGGAAATTTCGTGCGCTCGGTCTATTTTGGACTGGCGAATTCTGGGTTAATTAGTAATGGCTTTAGTGAAGAGGATGCAATATTTAGCCACCAATTCAACTAAGTTCTGGGTTAATTAGTAATGACTTTAGTGAAGAGGATGCTGTATTTAGCCACCAATTCAACTAAGTCCAGGTTTAATTAATAATGGCTTTAGGTTGTTATTCGGTCTTCGCTAGGTGATCAGTCATTTTTCATTAATTTAAGTGATCCTTTGATGTCAAATGTTGTGATTTCTGGAATATCTTCGGAGTTTACATTTATAACTTTTTGATTTTCGTTGGGATCATTGGGAGATAGGTTTTTTGACGAATCTAGGTCGGTGTAAAGGTCAGCTATTATTTTAGATATTTTAGTCTTATCGGTAATTATTGTCCCATCTTTATCCTTTATTCTATTGAGATATAATTTACCGTGGGTCAGTTGTGATTTTAGAACTCTCATGTTCCTGTTGTTTTCTATGGTATCCGTAATCATTTTCGTATTATAACTTCTGGTATCTTTTCTTATACCTTGGTTTATACTTTAACTTATTTCCCTATATTCTTGGGTGCCTGCACTTAGTTTTCCTCTCGTCAATAACCTGTCTTGTTTCTTCGCTAATCTTTTTGGTTTTCTATGTTTTATTTCGAGTAGTTATTTTTCTTACTGCAATGTTTATGCTTTGTGTTATTTCTTATGACAGTTTGTCTAATGTGATTTCATGTTCGTTTGTCTTGAAAGTAAGTTTTCCTATTAATTCGGCTTGATATATTTCTTGGTTTTGGTGTAAGTCAGTCCGAGTCGGATTTACATATCTGCCAATCATTTTCTTTCTTTCTAACTTAGTGTTTATTCTTACTGTCGCTCTTACAAGTCTGTGGTCAGTTCCCGTGTGAAAGTTATTTAGAACGGATACATATGATAGCAAACACCCTCAAAACTCAATCAAAATAACCGTTCTCAAGCAATATTAATATCTCAGGGTTTTTTCTTTAACAAACGCAACCCTATTGTAACATAAAATGGCTGTTTGCATTGTATTTCCGACATGCTGCCGATAATCGGTATGCTTGTGGAAATAGCTCTTAGCTCGTAACATGAGATTTTATTAATGCCTTTAGAATGTGAAGATAGGGGTAAAACTAAATCGACTTAAATTTGTTGTGTTCATTTGATAAATAATTAGAAATCAGGAGTTTTTTCTAAAACGAATTAAATTGAAAATGGCAATTCGAGGAAACACTTATTATTTACTGTAGTTTAGCTTAAAAATGTGGCAATCAACAAAGTACGTCTACGTTGTTGTTTTTTAGAACAGTTAATCAGATTTTACAATTGATTGTAATCAGTTTGTCAATCACCGGTAAAAGCAAAGGCGGCTGCTGATAACGGATTTTAATAGAATAAGATTGAGAGATTATCAAAGCAATTCGTGGAAAAATAAATAATGTGATTATCATTATAGGAATAAAACATCAGGTAATATTTACTTTTCTGCAGGATATTTTTAAAACACGTGGAAGTACTTTAACCATAGGGTCGTCGTCGACAATTTAACTAAACTAATCTAAATATGTGCGTCTCGTAGCTTGATTATAGAACGAAGGGCTGAAAGTCTCAATTTTACTAGGAGGGATATGACATTGGCATTATACCTACGCCAATAATAATAGACATGTGATCAGAGATAATCTATATCGATGCTCTCGTTTTACCAAACTGAAGTAAAAATTAATTCAATTTGAAAGTTTCTGAAAATATGTTTACACGCTTACCGGTTCATCGGTGAGACCATCAGAAAGAAATAAGAGAGACCAGATTAACATTCATTAAAATGTCTTCATATAAAAAAGCAAACAATAAAATGCCATTTTCGATACAGTCTTCTCTATATCTAGCCAAGGAGATAAAAATACAAGCGCAGAAAATGTACATTTATATTACCTGCAGATGGGATGTTGAAAATACCGAGATATTTGTCACCTAATGAAAAACAAGCAAACAGTCCGTCTCTTGCAGATCATCACTTAAGTCAAGATAAAAAAGGAATATGTAGATATTTGTTTTTAGGAAATGGCGTAGAGTTACCACCATTGAGCCCTTCAGGATTGAGGTAAATACAGTTAGTATCGGCATTAAGACAACCAACATTAGTATCGGATGAGGCATCAGCGGAAGAAATATTTACTATAAATACGTAGATAACTAAAATACCCTGAAGGCAGCCTGAACCTCTATAGAGTACGTCTCCAGCTGGCGGATAAAGAACGCCCGGTAGACATACAGTGTAGGACTAAAATCAAGCACCTCTCGCGAACTAACAGGCATTGGGGATGACACCAGTGACCACCAATACTGATATGAGGCCACCAGTGAGATTATTTCTTGGAAGGGCTGTAGTACTGCAATATAGTAGGACAAGAGAATCCATTGCACGGTACTTCCCGCGACTGTCATGTGGGAATATGATGATAACACGAAGGAGAAAACCTCGGATACCATTACGCACTCTGGTTGATAACCGGCGCTTATTCGATTTCAGTTTGAGCAGTCCGAAATTAGCTACCGATTTCACAGATGTGGAAAACCAGATATGGTGAGGAAGCAGGGATGCTGGAACAAATAAATTCGGAGGGCACCTCCAATTGCAACACGATTTAAGTACATGTTGTCCAAAATTCTAAATATTAATTATCGAACGTTTCAGGAAGCAGAATACGTTCCCGTTTTGAACGGCAACATTTAGTGAACCAAAAATTAACAAGCAAAAATTAACTTTTTCTACTGGAGCTCAACGATAATCAACATCAAGTAAATTGCTTGAAGCGGATGAATTAAATGTAAGCACATGGTCTAAACGCACGCTATCATTGAGGATAAACTATTAAGATGTAGCATAAATATTGCACGACTCGCTGTCTAAACTAAGGCTTTCCAGGAAGTGAAAACCTTAATAAAAGAACAAGAGATACATCACAAAACGAACACACCAACAGCGTTGTTGCCACAAAAAATCAAAGAAGACTGATTTAATATTCTGACAAATATCAATACAATCTTTTGCCATCATATCAGCAGACAATATACTTGTAGGGCATTAAATATCAAACTAAAAGTTAGATCAACCACATCATGACAACTACACGTTGGAGATCATCTTTCGGAATCATTAGAATAGATCAGAGCTGGGCAGTAATTAATTACTTTTTAATTAAATTGCTAATTAAATTCCTTTTGGTTTATTTGCCTTGGAATTGAATTACTTTTCAAAATGCGGTAATTGTAATTGGGAATTGCCATCTTTGTTAGAAAGTACTTGAAAATTACTTTTTAAAAGTAATTAATTACTGCATTCAATTACTCAATTACTTTCGTGTAATTAAATTACTCTAAAGTATTTAAATTACATTATAGGTATTTGAATTACTTGTGGTAATTGAAATTACTCGAGGTAATTGAATTACTTTGTGGTATTTCAATTACTGAATTACTGACCTCGATAGGGTGCTAACTCTCCAGAACGCATAAATAAGGTCTTATTAAGTTACATATTAAGCAAATCGCAGGGTATTCTCCGCGCAATATATGCCTAATTTATTATTTCCTCTGACGAGTCAAATAACAGCAACTTCTGCATTTTGTATTACGCGTCCACGAGCATTAGTGCGTGTATCTGTAGTTTGTAATAGTAACACATTTATTGTGATAGACGCTAAGTGTAAGACGCTATAAGAATATTTGCGGTGAGTACATTACAGATTACATTACCTACGGTAAAATAATAATTTTAAATAGCTTCATTAGATGATATTGGTTTATAATGATTATTTATTCATTTCAATTTGCTTGTTTTAAACGATCCGTGCAAGTGTAACAGACCTTAAGTCCAGAAAATTACGTTTTTGAGTGAGGAATTGAATTAAACGTACAAAATCCGATAACAACATTTAAACAGCAGAAAACACATATATAAAATGTAAAGTCCGTTTCAATTTTACATGACACCGAGTAGACGTTGAAATTAAGAACGTTTTTTAAAACAGTGTAGAAAAAGTGTCAGTTTAAATGTTAGGTTATAAATGTTTGACACATCAGCTTTAGCTTTAAGTATTGAAAATGCAATATATATTTTTTTGAAGGTAATGCCTCAAAAAGGATTTTTTTAGCGACAACGTGTTGCTGTTCACATAAGATTTTTCGTGAGTTCACGATTTTAAATTTATAACCCATGATTTTGACTATCCTTCATGTACTACGAGATCCATTGTACTGTAGTTCTTCTTTCGCATAATTTAAAAGATCTTGCACAGTAAAGTACTAATTTTTTAATGAAAATTCCAAATTTTTAATTGTAGGTTTTCTTTAAATGTGAAGTTTCAAAATTTTGCGTTTTTAAAATTATTTCCCGTCTTTGTTGTAGCCAAATTAGGTTCATCTTGCGCAATTGTGTACACCTTTGCTCTGGATACCTATCAGAAAAATAATAAGAATTGATATTTTGTTTTAAAATTTCAGAAGTTACCTAATACATTTTTAATAACTATTTGTATTACTATTTACTAGGGAGGAAAATGTATCATTCCCTCCCGCAAATGTAGTTTAGTTCTTCAGAGTTTGCGAGAACAGTACCTAATCAATTTATTGTAATCATGCAAGGGATGAAATGACGTTTTAGTCCCGAGTTATACATACAACACTTTTACATTTTATGATGAGACTATCTCTTGTGATCAGCTGCATCTTTATTTAATAGACTTGTCTGTCCGGGACGCTGGTCCGTCCGGGACGCTGTTTCAGCAGCCAAACCGTAAGAGATAGAGAAAAAAATTGTTAAAGTTATATGTTTGGAATGGTCATGTCAGGTCAGGAACCGAATTTCAGTCACGTGACACTTCCGGTTTTCGAGAAATCACTTGATTACCGTCTAGCCAAAATTAAATTCGACATTTCTTCATATTCGAATTTTTTTTTTTTAATTGGCAGTATAGAACGTCGAAGTCGTCAAATAAAATACGAGAAATTGGCAGTGAAGTAATCCATTGTTTTACAACTTTTTGTAGGCGGCTGAGAGAAAGGTAAACGTGAACCGACGTCAACGTAACCTATAAAAGTTGGTTAAAATGTTGTAACTCGCGATTTCTCGATTTAAAAAAAAACAACGTACCCCTGGGCACTGGAAGTTTTATTTCAATCCTTGTGTGGTTTATTTGCTTTGGCCCCTCGGGCCTCGGCAACTAAATACACTATCGTGATAAAAAGCTCAACTTTAGTGATAACTTATGTGGAAACTAATATAAAAAAATATATAGATTTGAACTTCCAAGTCCCTATACCTTCTTACTGAAGGCACTTTGTACTAAAGTATATTAGGTTTAATCGGTTTATTATAACCTAAGGAATCTATGCCAAATCGGTGTCCCATTTTTTTGGGACACCCTGTATAATTGTTGAATTTATTTATTTACTTACATCTTACATCAAAACAAACTAAAAGCTTTTGGTTTTGGTGAACGATGCATGTAGCTAGACGATTTAATTATCAAAAAACCTTCAAGAGTGATAAAAGTATTAGGTTACTAAAGTTAACAAAACATAAAAATTAAGCATTTTTAGATAACGATTACGAATCGACACGACACTAATGATAGTTGCAACTTGCAAGAAAAGTCTACTAAATACAACTATATGACAATTATTTTTATTGAAAGTAATTGAAAAAGTAATTGATGTTTACAATTACAATTACTAAGTAATTGGTACTTGAATTACTATTTCCTGTGAGTAATTGAATCTCTGGTAATTAAATTACTACATTGGGCGGTAATTGGTAATTAGTAATTAATTACTTTTGAAAAGTAATTTGCCCAGCTCTGGAATAGATGCACAGACATTCTACAAATCAGATCTCAACTTATTGTATACAAAATATAGCATATGCCAATTGTTAAGGACTTTATAAACTTTGCCGCTTCTCTTGCATGCTGAATTCATACTGTGCGCAGTAGACTCCCGTGCCGGCATCCGATTCCAAAAACACTTACGTTTCATCTGTCAACGTGGCAGCATGCAAACCGGTCCGCACTCCGAAAGCTAATTCTTTGTAAATGTTAAACTGTTCGTGTTAATTTATGGCAATAAATTACTACCTTCGCTTTTCAACGTGTGTATAATTCAGTGAAACCTACAATCATACAGTCCACAAATTCCAAGGCGAGCTGGCGATCAGCGGTTTTCCAGATAGCGAAAAACTGAGAAGGCTACAAACATTGTACCTTCGATCCTGATTAGTGCTCAAACATTGGTCCTACAGAACCGGATTAAACCACATTAGGTCATTGCGGGTCCAAAACAGCGACAGCATTCGGCAACATTGGTCATAGGCAAGTACAAAGCATATTCAGTTTGTATTGCATCGCATGCAATCGGCCGCAAGGAAGCAGCGTCCAAATTCGCAGCAACGCGTGGAACGAAGAGGGCGCATGCGGTGCCCGTAACGAGAGGAAGGAAGACAGCAGACGGTGCTATCAACGCCAAGATTCGTGCACGTGGGCATCGCAGCTGCTAGCCAGACGGTAGTAGGAACAGAAAACCGGCAAGGCGGCACACACCAATATCAAATGTAAGCCTGATTTTCCTATGCATAAATTTGGTTTATTTCGTCTGTGTTTGCATGTGTGCATAATTTCAGCTGCGTATTATTGCGTAAACAAATGGTTTATGAGTCATATAAACATTTTAATTGCGTGAAATGCCAAGCTATTACGTTTGTTAGCGATATACCCTGCATGTTTCATAAATAATCCCGCGTTGTACCAAGGCCGTTTTCTGCGTCGTAGCAACAAGTTTCCCGCGTTGTACCAGGGTCGTTTTCTGCGTCGTAAGCTACAAGTTTTTCGCGTTGCTAGCAAGCGCTGTCTGCGTTATAAACAAATTCGCACCAGAGGCGTGCGAAAGGGTTTTATCATTAAAGAATATTTCAGATTCTGCAAGTAGTAAGGCTACCGCGCGTAGCATCTTGCCTGAAATATCACAGATAGTTGACCCGTTGGGTCCGCGTACCAGAAGCGTACAAAATTCACGCCAGGGGCGTACGAAAAGTTAGTTCGATCTGTTAAATTGTTTTTAATCTCAACAATTATGGATTCGCTTGTAAGAGTACGAGGCTCTATCAAGGGCAAGCTTACGCGTTTCTCAAATTACGTGCAATCTTTGCAAAAAATTCATGATGAAGATCAATTCTTATCTAGCGCTCAGATTATTCAATTGCAAGAAAGATTGAATGATACAGCCACCTTTTTATCAGAATATTATGCGGTTCATGATCAAATTTTAGAAACCAGTAAGGATACAGAATTTGAAATGCAACATCAAGTTGAATTTGAAGATTCTTATTATTTTGCAATCTCACAAGCTAAATATTTGATTAATGAATACAACAAGCAGTCTGATGTTGCACCAGATCGTTCTGGATCTCCTAATGGTAGCGTAAGATCAACGCATTCAAATTGCAGTTCACATTGCAATAATCAAGCTGTACGCCTTCCTGCAATTTCGATTCCCAAATATTCAGGAAGTGTTTCAGAATGGTTAGAATTTCGTGAGATATTTAGTAGCTTAATTCATGAGAATCAAACGTTAACTAATATTCAAAAGCTGCATTACTTAAAGGCTAGTTTACAGGGTGATGCAAGCCAAATTATAAAAAGTTTAGAGTTTACTGCGGGTAATTATACTCTAGCTTGGGAGGCATTGTGCAATCGATACAATGATCCAAAAATTCTGGTTCATAACCACCTCAAGGCCATTTTCGAGCTTGAATCTTGCAGTAAGGAATCTGCAACTAAATTGCGTACGATTAGCGATATGTTATTCAAGCATTTTGCAGCAATCAAATCATTAGCTACCGAAAGCGAGCTTCTTGATTTTGTTATAATTTATGTAGTTTCTAAAAAACTGGACCCCACTACATTTCGTGAATGGGAGGTCCTTAGAAACCGGTCAAGTTCTGACCTGCCTAATCTTGATGAGTTCAAGGAATTCTTACAAAATACAGCAAATCTTCTAGAAACTCTGGAAGTAAAAAATGTTAAGCTTGTACCCGAAAAGTCTTCCAAGGTACATTCTAAATCATTTGTGTCGGGTATCCCTTCGTGTCCACTTTGTAAAGGATCTCATTCCTTGTACAAATGCGATAAGTTTGTCAAGCTGTCTGTTCTTGACAGAAAGTCAAAGGCAAAAGAGCTCCGCGTATGCTTTAATTGCCTAACTCAGGGTCACCTTGCGAGCCTTTGTAGCTCCAAATATACGTGTAGAAAGTGCAAATCAAGGCACAACACACTTCTTCATGAGGATAAGCCTCAGAACGCTTCTTCTAGTGAACCAGGATCTGCGATGTCGGCAGAAACCCCTGTTGAACTAAACCAATCGATTTCTGCATTCTGTTCGAATGCTTTTCAGGTACTCTTACCTACGGCTACCGCTAAACTCATCGCTGATGATGGTACGCCTCACGTTGTGCGAATCCTGTTGGATTCCGGTTCCCAGTCGAACTTTATACGTTCAGATTTGTGTAAAAGGTTGAAGCTTCCAATTCGCGAAGTCAACGTTACTGTTTCTGGCTTAAGTAAAGCCACTTCTCAAATCAAGGCTAGGTGTGATATCAAGCTGCAAGCCCCTCACACTTCATACGGCATTGGCCTATCCTGTCTTGTTCTCGATGAGATTACGGGTGTTACCCCAAGTTTTCGCGTCCAGCGAAACAGTTTCAAGGTTCCTGATAACATCAAGTTATCAGATCTGTCCTACGACCAACCGGGCACCATCGACATTCTGATTGGTTCGCCCATTTTCTGGCAGCTCCTTTGTATTGGACAAATTGGTCTAGGCCCAAATCTTCCCATCCTCCAAAAGACTCGTTTTGGTTGGATTGTTTCTGGCCCCACAGGCCCCCCTTCTGCGTACCCTGTACAGTGCAATCTTAGCACGATCGAGGATGCTTCTGATCCCATTGCTAGGTTTTGGCAACTCGAACATTACCCAGAGGAAAAGGTTCGCACAAATGAAGAGAACGCCTGTGAGGCACATTTCGTGCAAAATACTCAACGAGAAGCGAATGGTCGATTCGTTGTCTCTATCCCTCTCAAGGAACCTGTAGAGGTATTGGGTGATTCATTGCAAATCGCTCAGAAAAGATTCTTATCAGTAGAGAATAGTTCAGATTCTGCAAGTAGTAAGGCTACCACGCGTAGCATCTTGCCTGAAATATCCCAGATTTCAGATTCTGCAAGTAGTAAGGCTACCACGCGTAGCATCTTGCCTGAAATATCCCAGATTTCAGATTCTACAAGTAGTAAGGCTACCAATCGTAGCAGCTTGTCTGAAATTTCCCAGATAGTTGACCCGCTGGGTCTGTCAAGCCTTTGGTGGCACGGTCCTACCTGGCTAAGCGAAAGTGAGGCATCTTGGCCTACTTCCATGTTCAATATTTCAGATTCTACAAGTGGTAAGGCTACCAATCGTAGCAGCTTGTCTGAAATATCCCATATTTCAAATTCTACAAGTAGTGAGGCTACCAAGCGTAGCATCTTGTCTGAAAGATCGCAGATATTTGACCCGCTGGGTCTGTTAAGCCTTTGGTGGCATGGTCCCACCTGGCTAAGCGAAGGCGAGGCATCTTGGCCTACTTCCAGACATGTTCGTGCTGAGCTTCCAGAATTCAAAAAAGAAGTTCAGAGTCTTCCTGTAACCTCTGTTGAACCATTTCCGTTCAATCAGTATTCAAGCTTTGCTCGCTTACAACGAGTTATAGCTTATTGCTTTCGTTTTTATAGCAATGCGCGGACCCCTAAGGCTGATCGTCTTTCTGGTCCCCTTTCTACAGATGAACTGCGAGCAACCCTTGTAAGGCTTGCAAGGTTTTCACAACGTGAGTCATTTCCTGACGAACTTAAACTGTTGTCACAGAGCAAGCCTGTGAAACAATCTTCTGCTTTGATATCCCTGAATCCCTTTCTGGATTCCGAGGGACTGCTAAGAGTTGGTGGTAGGCTCCACAACTCTCAATTACCCTTTGACAAGAAGTTTCCTCTAGTGATTTCTGG
>CALNHX010012943.1:0-21278 GCA_940337035.1 Agriotes lineatus
CCCGACCCACGAGGTGACTTTGAACAGCAATAAAAAATTTTTTGTTGAAACCATTGTCAAAGCTTAAAAAATATGTCAAAAACTGATTACTTGCTTCAACACTCATACAACTGAGAGCTTAAATTATTTTTAAAGTGTTTTACTTCTCAGTTAAACATTAGAGAAAGAAAAAAATGTTCAGTAACCCCGGTTGACGGTACTACAAAATACCTAAACTAAGATTGGTACAATTTATTAGTATCAAAGGTCAAACCGTTATTTTATTCTTGACGTTTCAAAACCGCGAAATATCTAGCTGTTTGATAATAACTAGCAGTACAAAAAACCGTAACGGTTACCTAGAGCTGGTGCAGCGCTAACCAGTGGCGTCCACCGTCCAACAAAATTCAAACCGGCTGGAAATTTCAAACTGGGAGACCAGCCGAATATCGTTACACATGCTGGAATTTTTGTTGATGGTAGTTGGTGGCTAGTGGTGACTCAGTGGGACTGCGGCCTTAAGAACTTGAAATGCAAATTAGCTCATTGGCCTGTGGAATCATTTTCTGTGTTAAACAATAGCCCAATATCTACACTAAGATCATTCGATTTTTAGCTATTCAGGCAAAGTTGAAGTCGAGCTCAAAAGACAGCGCTGATTGTAATTCACCAACTGAATAGCATTTTAATGAAACACGTAGATTTTGTTTCCAACAACTTGTTTCAGCAAGGTCAACATCATACATCAACAGATCGGAAATCGTGGAAGTTATCATATTTGCTAACATCGCCAGTCTGAGACTAGCCGCGCTCGAAGATGGTGTCTTGGTGCAGCTTCAGAATTGTGGTTCTTTGCCTTTTGGTCACGTTGTGTGAATCCCAGAGCATATACACCGTTCCAGAGGTGCAGTTCGAAGCTCTAAAAACTGGTGGATTTCGAGTGTTTATTCCAGGTAATTCTCTCAAATATTGCGGGTTGAGGTCGCGCACAATCTTGACTAGTCTTGTGACGCAAAGGAAAATCCATATTTACAGTTCCTCTAAATGTCGATTGTAATTAGTAACTTTTTGTTTTGTTAGTTGAAATTCGCCGGGTTTTCCAGTTCTATTTTAGGTAAATTGAATATCTTAGTTTTTTTACTGTGCCGCATGGCACGATTACGATAAAATAAAGAATTTAGATATTAATTAATTTTGTACAGTACTTTCGAACGTGCTAAATTAATTTCCTTACTTGCAATTACAACCTACAATTAAATATACGTTTGATTTTCTTTAAATACCAAGTTAAGTATTAGAAAAGTGTGAACATAGAATCTACTAATTGCTTGAATTCGTGATAGAAATACGAGCAAATAAAAGTAAGCAAAAACAACCGTTACATAGAAAAAAGTCAAATGCAAATGTTTAGCACAACCATTGTAGCTTTTTACTTTTAACAAACACTGCCATGGAAAAAACAAATTATTTAAAAAAAGTGTTTTTTATTCATAATAAAAAACCTTTGTTAAAAATAAAATTCGTCCAATTGGGAAATAAACAATTAAAAAAATGTGAGAGATCGAAGTTGGCCGAGGATTTTGAAATTTGGTATAGGGGCCTAAATTCTAATTCTAAACAACTTTTTTTAATAACTTTTTGTCGTATTTGCCACATGAAAGGCACTTTACAGATATTGTTTTTAATTTCCAAGGCATACTTGATTTTTCAAAACTGAAATTATGTTAAAAATTAGCCTGTAACCAAGCAGAGCTGAACCCAAAAAAAAATGAAAATTTAAATCGAACATTTTTTACTTTTTACAAGAGTCGTTTCACCTATCCGGGGTCACACTGTGTATAGCACTGGAGCAAATGTTAATTTCCTCTCGCGTGTGAATTTCATACGCGGGAGGAAATTAATACCTTTGCTCCCTAGATATATAAATAGCTATTTAATGTTCAGTTTGGAGAATAATCAGCTAAAGTAGTTTTTTAAGTTAGTTACTAAAATGCATTTTGAAAAGTAAATTTTCCAAAAAGAAACTAGTATTAGTCAATTTAACACATTAAAAAGTTTATTAAAAATTGTAACGTTTCGCTGGCATATCCAGCTTCTTCAGATATTTAAAAATTAATAATAAAACGCCTTTTACATGAAATTGTAGTTCTGAAGAGAGTACAAAAATAAAATTAGATATGTGAAAGAATAATAACCTCACTAATAGACGTACCGGATTGAATTGCAATTAAAATATTAAATGGGATTACTTTATTAATTTTTACTCTTTACATTTTATTTTCCTTTCCAATTCCCCAAATTTTCATATCTTGGTAGAAAAAAATATGGTAGTTGTTAGAGTTGGAGTTATAATCCTGATGGAAATGAAAATTTATTAATATTTTTGAAAAATTTTTGCTAAATGACTTCTACTTACAGTTATATACATATATATTTAAATACGGCCATCGATAGAACTCTGAAATTTGGTATAGAAGTAAAACATACGGTTTTCTACTAATAGTAGGTATGAATCCTATAGTGTGAGTTACCGTGCGTGTTAAAGTTTGGCCTTTGCTCAAAAATTCTTTATTGGAAGACTAGAAATAAAGATAGGATGAAGGCCCGGGGATCCCTTTTGAAAAAGTACCCCAAAACCACCCCTAAAGGTACATTTTTTTAGTTTTTTCCAATTTTCTCAGAAACTATTACTTTTTCGGAAAAATGTCAAGAGCCCTAATTTAAAGAGAATAAAATTTCCTATCGATTGAGATATAACATGTTTATTTTTAACAGAAAATTAATCCTAAAACAACGCCAAAACTATTGGAAAAATAAATTCGCTCTATAATTTCTTACTTTATTCAAAATTTTCAATGTTTAACAGGTGAACCGTTGTCAGTCCAATACATAAATACTCTGTACAGTCTTGAATATGTGAGATAGCAAAAAGATAAACTTAAAATACAAAATATTGAAAAAAAAAACAACAAAATATAAAACTTTACTATACTAAAAACAAAATTAAACATACCTATATATTTCCTACTTTAAAAAAGATCTGTTTTTAACAGATGAAACATTGTGAATCCAATAAATAAATACCTACGCGACTTAGATTAATTTATAAAGTTAGATAAGATGAACATAAAATACAGAATAACCAAAAATATACCAAAGAATTTACAATATAATAAAAAAAATCAAGATTTTGAACACACACATTTGCATAATAAAGTACAGGGAAGTTTATTTTTTTTACAACTGCATGCTTTAAGACAACCCTTCTTACAGTAACATTTGATCAAGTCCTCGTAAGCTTTACTTACTTGTGGGATTGATATCCACTTTGGATAAGTTTGCCCTCGGGAGATTTCACTCAGCCAAAATCAGAGGGATCTGGAGCATGAATCAGTGGCTCTTTGGCAGAAACCCATATGCTCGCTTGATACAGAGCCCTTTTGCAGTGTAGCAGTAGGGCATCTTGCGTGGGAGGTAGGGTCTCTGGGTTATTGTTCCGGTGACAAAATATCTCCTTTCTACGCTGGTTCAAACCTTTTGATTCTCCGCCGTAAATTTTATTAAAAAAGGTTTCTAGTTCACTGAACAAGGAGAGTTTATTTCAATAGTTGTAAATGGCTTATTCAAAATCTCACACATTGAGGATATTAGTAATCCTCCTCCTTTTTGCATTGCAAGGAATGCAGTCTTTTTTGATCTTCCACTTATTGACGACGTAGAATCACATCCTGTTAGGGTGGTAAATAAGGGCAAAGCGCGGCTAAGTTTTGACCCCAAAGCGTGGTAAAGGTTTCCGATATTTAATTTTCTTTTGTTTTTTCCAGTTCCATAATGAAGGTATATTGAACAATCGTGACTAAGCTGTTGGAAATATTCGAAATGGTACATTAAGA
Source organism: Agriotes lineatus (assembly GCA_940337035.1). NCBI lineage: Eukaryota > Metazoa > Arthropoda > Insecta > Coleoptera > Elateridae > Agriotes > Agriotes lineatus. Next base: position 3,873 of record CALNHX010012943.1, read on the forward strand.
TAACAATTATATCGGAATCTACGCTTTTTACGAGAACTGTTTTTGAACCTGTTTTTAGAGCATGAATTACATGTAGGATAATTTTGGTGTCTGCTTCTTCGTGATCACAATTTTTAAACATCTCTGTTCCCGGGCCTAAATGTCGAACAGTACTTTCATGAGTAATGTAGAAATCACACTGGGGTCTTAATTTAAGCTTTGAACAAGCATCAGTCGTTAGATATAGAAAAAGATCAGCTTTATTATCTGAGTTCCGGAGAAATTCAGGCCATTTCTTAGGTATTTTTGTTGTAGAGCTGATTCTGATCCTGGTACTGGTACCGCGATTTTCTCTTATGTCCGATTTAATGGACATTTTCCAATAACTATCCCACGCTATGTGCAACTGAGACGTGTTTTTTAATTCTGAACATATGTATGTCAAGAAACATCTGTTTACATAATCTTCGAAAGTGATCGTGTCTGAAGCGGGATTTAAAAGATGTATCAGAGCACCACCATCGATTACTACAGTATCAAAGTATTGAGGGATTCCGATTTCTGCTGTTTCAGCTATATCTGAGTTTTCTGCTTCGCTCAACATACAACGTAAAATGTCGGATTTTTTAGAATGAAACATGTTATCGACACTATCTCCAAAGGCAGGCGGAAATTCTTGAACTTCGTGAGCGAAAAAAGCATCGATATTTCCATTACGTGACTGTACAAGTTATCTTTCTCTGGAATACGCGTTTCTTTTTTGGAGCTTTAAATAAATGATAATTATTTTTCTTTATTGGCTCATCAAAAGATTTTGTTTTATGAAGAAGAACTTGTTGTACATATTCATGGTATTGTCTATGGCCAGTAGCCTCAATGATATGGATTGAATGTTTGTCTTCAGAAATTTCTCCATTCAAGTTAACCAAGTCATCTCCAACCTCACTAAACGGATTTCCTTTCATTCTAATAATATCTAATAAAGAGCTTACAGCATCGTTCAAGAAATCATTCTGCGACTTTTTGCCTTCATTATGGTAAAAAAAATCAGATTCACAAGGCGGAACTAAATTTGTGATGTACTGAAAAGCTTCAATTTGTCCGCTTAATTCAGGGCTATATATTGTCCAATTAAGTAATGACGCAGGATCTTGGGTAAGTCCAATTATACCTCCGGTACTTTTTAAAATTTTATTCATTTGTTCGTGGCTTTGGTCAATCGCAATTAAAGAAAATCTTTTATGCGATCGGCTGACTACGAATCTCCCCTTGAAGAACTCGTTCAGTATTGATTTAGGCAATCTTTTCATATCTTCGACATGAACAGGTACCCATCTTGCGTAGTGATAATGATACAGAGCGAAAAAAACTTGTCCAATATATTCTAAGCACTGTACATACAGGTCAAAACTCCCTTCGCGATGTGCACGTACAAACAGGAGTAGTATACCCTCAAACTTCAATACGAGGTACCAAAATGCAAAAGTCGGATTTTTCATTTTTTCGGTTATCCAGTTTTCATATTGGTCAATGCAGATGACTCTTGATGTGCCTCGTGCAATAATTTAGTTAGGCATACGTAGGAAATCTGATGAGCGTACCTGCAAAAATGGAAATAAACATACTTTTAATTTGAAATTATATTATTCTCATCGAGTCCGTTTTTAATACCTACCTAGCTTTTGTAACAACTGCATTAAGTATTCCGTCAACGATTCCAGAATTGGCAATTCCAGCTTCTGTCAAGGTTTCGCCCCATCCTGAACTTTGTAATACATCCCCAATAGCTTTGATGAAATGTTTTTCTGTGTGGAAACCACCCAGCATAATTACCATATTAGAAACAGAGGAGTTGCTCCACTGAAGTCTTTTCATAATGGCGTATATTGGTTGATCACCTGTAACTATAGGTATTTGTCCGGGATTGATATAAGCCACAGATGCTTTCACAATGTGCATTGCATGTAAAATCATCCTGGGATCAATTGTAGATTCCTTAAAGAGTGGAAACAGTCCGCTTGTACGGGGAGTAACTGCTTTACACTGACGAGCATGGTAACTTGACCAGGAAGCAACAATATCGGAATCGGTTTCGGTATCATTTGCTATATTGAGTTGTTCTGAAACTGATGTAGTCCACAACTCCTCTTTTTTCATTTCCGTAAATAACACGTGTTGGTCAATTTCTAATGATACTTCACTAAACCTAATGTTTTTTGGCATTGCAGTAGCCGTTGCAGGCAACTTCGTGAAAGATTCGGGAAGCTTGAAATTTGGTGGTGGATTTCGTGAGGTTGTGAATGACCTTGCTGCACCGTCATCAATGTGATCTCTCGCTTGGAAGAGTGTTATAGCAGACCCATGAAATGAATCCTTAGATGAAGTCGATGATGGATTGTGATCAATATTGTCTACAGCGGCAACTGTAAATAAACCGTTGCGCATATTTATAGGACAAACAACATTTTCCGAGTTATATTCCTGTATAATTGACTGTCTCATCATGCGCTCAATGTATTTCACCCTATTATAAGAAATAGATAAACCAAGTCGATGTAATTCGTTGACCAAGCGAGCACTTCGGAACAAAAAATGGATAAAGAGACCCAAATAAATAGGCAGTGGTGGTTTGCATGTTCTTGGAGCTTGGATATTGAAATGAATAAGCTGACAAATAGTAAGTGTATTCTGTTCTTTTTCAAAATTCTTTTCTGAAGATGGGCCATACAATAATATTCCTATCAGAAATTTTAGTTGTTCGACACCGCTTCTTCTTGGCAATTTGCTTGAAAACCTTCTACTGTATATTCCTTCTTCTTTTGTCTCATTATTTCACGTCGGCATATTAGAGCTGCTTTGCTTAGTATACGGAAGTCTTCTTGGCTGTTTGTTTCGATCAGAGAAGATTGAACAAGGTCTTTCATAGATTTAGCGCAAACAAATATTACTTCATTACGATAACCAACTTCCTCAATCAAAATGGATTTAAACCTGTCTAATATAGCAGTCTTCAAACGTGTTCTGTTAGCAACGGGGAGATTGTATAGTAAAGCCTTTACTTTCATGTCGTCATATATAGATTTTAGTGAAAAATACGTTTTTCCAGAGATTAGTTCTTCTTCTACCATGCTACTAATTTCCTCAATTAATCTAGGACTGCAATCATCATTGTTTTCTTGATTCTTTGGTTTTGAGAACTTCTCGTATTGACGATTGAAATTTACCAGACAAGAAGTATGGTATTTTAGTTCATTGGAAACCACATCTCCAACCGATAGTTCCTTAATTATATAGTGGTCATTTAAAACAACTGCGTTTTGGAGTAAACTTTCTGTCAAGTCAACTTTTTGAAAACAATGAAGGTTATTATTTTTAGTGCCTTCTCTCCACAGAAGATGCAGCTGATCCTACTTTCCTCTCGTATGTTAGTCCTTGCATTTTTAGTAATCGTTTTGCTACTACTTGAGCTTGAATTTCTTTGCTTATCTTTACGAATTTTCCTCCGACAATTGGGGTGCCATTTTGCTTGGTTAACTTTCAGCATATTGGCATCTAGAACTGTTTCTGGCAATTCGAAAAGTGTTGTTTTAGTTGCATTCTTATAGTCATTGATGAAGAGTTCATACGCTCCTCTTATTGCGGTAGTGTCCTTTAGTAAAGCTGGGCATTTAAGCGTCTCTTTGGTTTTGATTTGACAAATTATACAATTACTGTAACTGACCTCCGCCATTCTGCAAAAAAGGTTCAAATTGACATATTAAGACTTATGTAAGGGGTCATTCATATAAAATATGCCACCCGATTGGGAGCACATTTCTGCCCTTTCCCCTGCATCACCACGTTCTGTCAAAAACCTCAACATCAATGTAATCAATGCCTATTTAATGCAGATTAACAAAAAATACTTATGAGTCCTACTAAAAATCACATTTCTAAAATATAAGCTGGAAACGAATTACTGAATTTTGAAACATCGCTTCGATGCCCATCATGGAACCCACAACATCCAGCGAAAACATATGTGAGGTTAAGGTACACATATATGCCCTAAATTCGTATATATTAGACGATTAGATTAATGTAAATAATGGTTGCTGGTTGTTAATACACTTACCTACCTTAATTTTCACAGATTTCTTATTCACACACTATTTTATGCCGTGTAATAACTGAGAATAATATTGCAGTCATTCAACCTATTACGTTTACTGCGCTGCGGTGCGACTGAAAATTAAAAGCAGCCTTGCCTTGCCGTAGAGCGGGCAAAATTAATTTTAAAAATAACTGAAATAACTCAAAATAACTACTTTTCTTCAACATAAATAAATAATTAGAAATTTTGTTTCTAATTTTATTAAATATATGTAGTAATAGTATAGCCCGTCAATTTTTTTTATTTTTACCCTATATTTACCTCTTTTTTTTCGACTATTTGTTAATTAATTATAGACACTATATATACCAATCGATATTTTATTCTCTTTAAATTAGGGCTCTTGATATTTTGGCTTGAATCTAGTTTAGCGACCAACTCCGATCAACATGTGCTATACACCATTCGACGCGTCTCGTCGAGCTGAACAATATTGTCCATGGGGACAATCGGGGCAGACCAATGGTTACTGAAATACAGCACTCTAAAGTTTTTTTTTCATAAACTTTTTTCTTCGTGGAAAACACTCTGGGGCCTTTGGCGGGGCGCCGCACAGCATTTCGCGCAGCGTACCTTACCGAAGGCTAATAACAAGTCACACTGCGCGCCACCTAACCTAACCTTACCTAACATAACCTAACTTAACCTAATCTAATTTAGCGACCAACTCCGATCGACATGTGCTATACACCATTCGACACGTCTCGTCGAGCGGAACAATATTGCTGCTGGGGACATTCGGGGCATACCAATGGTTACTGAAATACAGCACTCTAAAGTTTTTTTTTCATAAACTTTTTTCTTCGTGGAAAACACTCTGGGGCCTTTGGCGGGGCGCCGCACAGCATTTCGCGCAGCGTACCTTACCGAAGGCTAATAACAAGTCACACTGCGCGCCACCTAACCTAACCTTACCTAACATAACCTAACTTAACCTAATCTAATTTAGCGACCAACTCCGATCGACATGTGCTATACACCATTCGACACGTCTCGTCGAGCGGAACAATATTGCTGCTGGGGACATTCGGGGCATACCAATGGTTACTGAAATACAGCACTCTAAAGTTTTTTTTTCATAAACTTTTTTCTTCGTGGAAAACACTCTGGGGCCTTTGGCGGGGCGCCGCACAGCATTTCGCGCAGCGTACCTTACCGAAGGCTAATAACAAGTCACACTGCGCGCCACCTAACCTAACCTTACCTAACATAACCTAACTTAACCTAATCTAATTTAGCGACCAACTCCGATCGACATGTGCTATACACCATTCGACACGTCTCGTCGAGCGGAACAATATTGCTGCTGGGGACATTCGGGGCATACCAATGGTTACTGAAATACAGCACTCTAAAGTTTTTTTTTCATAAACTTTTTTCTTCGTGGAAAACACTCTGGGGCCTTTGGCGGGGCGCCGCACAGCATTTCGCGCAGCGTACCTTACCGAAGGCTAATAACAAGTCACACTGCGCGCCACCTAACCTAACCTTACCTAACATAACCTAACTTAACCTAATCTAATTTAGCGACCAACTCCGATCGACATGTGCTATACACCATTCGACACGTCTCGTCGAGCGGAACAATATTGCTGCTGGGGACATTCGGGGCATACCAATGGTTACTGAAATACAGCACTCTAAAGTTTTTTTTTCATAAACTTTTTTCTTCGTGGAAAACACTCTGGGGCCTTTGGCGGGGCGCCGCACAGCATTTCGCGCAGCGTACCTTACCGAAGGCTAATAACAAGTCACACTGCGCGCCACCTAACCTAACCTTACCTAACATAACCTAACTTAACCTAATCTAATTTAGCGACCAACTCCGATCGACATGTGCTATACACCATTCGACACGTCTCGTCGAGCGGAACAATATTGCTGCTGGGGACATTCGGGGCATACCAATGGTTACTGAAATACAGCACTCTAAAGTTTTTTTTTCATAAACTTTTTTCTTCGTGGAAAACACTCTGGGGCCTTTGGCGGGGCGCCGCACAGCATTTCGCGCAGCGTACCTTACCGAAGGCTAATAACAAGTCACACTGCGCGCCACCTAACCTAACCTTACCTAACATAACCTAACTTAACCTAATCTAATTTAGCGACCAACTCCGATCGACATGTGCTATACACCATTCGACACGTCTCGTCGAGCGGAACAATATTGCTGCTGGGGACATTCGGGGCATACCAATGGTTACTGAAATACAGCACTCTAAAGTTTTTTTTTCATAAACTTTTTTCTTCGTGGAAAACACTCTGGGGCCTTTGGCGGGGCGCCGCACAGCATTTCGCGCAGCGTACCTTACCGAAGGCTAATAACAAGTCACACTGCGCGCCACCTAACCTAACCTTACCTAACATAACCTAACTTAACCTAATCTAATTTAGCGACCAACTCCGATCGACATGTGCTATACACCATTCGACACGTCTCGTCGAGCGGAACAATATTGCTGCTGGGGACATTCGGGGCATACCAATGGTTACTGAAATACAGCACTCTAAAGTTTTTTTTTCATAAACTTTTTTCTTCGTGGAAAACACTCTGGGGCCTTTGGCGGGGCGCCGCACAGCATTTCGCGCAGCGTACCTTACCGAAGGCTAATAACAAGTCACACTGCGCGCCACCTAACCTAACCTTACCTAACATAACCTAACTTAACCTAATCTAATTTAGCGACCAACTCCGATCGACATGTGCTATACACCATTCGACACGTCTCGTCGAGCGGAACAATATTGCTGCTGGGGACATTCGGGGCATACCAATGGTTACTGAAATACAGCACTCTAAAGTTTTTTTTTCATAAACTTTTTTCTTCGTGGAAAACACTCTGGGGCCTTTGGCGGGGCGCCGCACAGCATTTCGCGCAGCGTACCTTACCGAAGGCTAATAACAAGTCACACTGCGCGCCACCTAACCTAACCTTACCTAACATAACCTAACTTAACCTAATCTAATTTAGCGACCAACTCCGATCGACATGTGCTATACACCATTCGACACGTCTCGTCGAGCGGAACAATATTGCTGCTGGGGACATTCGGGGCATACCAATGGTTACTGAAATACAGCACTCTAAAGTTTTTTTTTCATAAACTTTTTTCTTCGTGGAAAACACTCTGGGGCCTTTGGCGGGGCGCCGCACAGCATTTCGCGCAGCGTACCTTACCGAAGGCTAATAACAAGTCACACTGCGCGCCACCTAACCTAACCTTACCTAACATAACCTAACTTAACCTAATCTAATTTAGCGACCAACTCCGATCGACATGTGCTATACACCATTCGACACGTCTCGTCGAGCGGAACAATATTGCTGCTGGGGACATTCGGGGCATACCAATGGTTACTGAAATACAGCACTCTAAAGTTTTTTTTTCATAAACTTTTTTCTTCGTGGAAAACACTCTGGGGCCTTTGGCGGGGCGCCGCACAGCATTTCGCGCAGCGTACCTTACCGAAGGCTAATAACAAGTCACACTGCGCGCCACCTAACCTAACCTTACCTAACATAACCTAACTTAACCTAATCTAATTTAGCGACCAACTCCGATCGACATGTGCTATACACCATTCGACACGTCTCGTCGAGCGGAACAATATTGCTGCTGGGGACATTCGGGGCATACCAATGGTTACTGAAATACAGCACTCTAAAGTTTTTTTTTCATAAACTTTTTTCTTCGTGGAAAACACTCTGGGGCCTTTGGCGGGGCGCCGCACAGCATTTCGCGCAGCGTACCTTACCGAAGGCTAATAACAAGTCACACTGCGCGCCACCTAACCTAACCTTACCTAACATAACCTAACTTAACCTAATCTAATTTAGCGACCAACTCCGATCGACATGTGCTATACACCATTCGACACGTCTCGTCGAGCGGAACAATATTGCTGCTGGGGACATTCGGGGCATACCAATGGTTACTGAAATACAGCACTCTAAAGTTTTTTTTTCATAAACTTTTTTCTTCGTGGAAAACACTCTGGGGCCTTTGGCGGGGCGCCGCACAGCATTTCGCGCAGCGTACCTTACCGAAGGCTAATAACAAGTCACACTGCGCGCCACCTAACCTAACCTTACCTAACATAACCTAACTTAACCTAATCTAATTTAGCGACCAACTCCGATCGACATGTGCTATACACCATTCGACACGTCTCGTCGAGCGGAACAATATTGCTGCTGGGGACATTCGGGGCATACCAATGGTTACTGAAATACAGCACTCTAAAGTTTTTTTTTCATAAACTTTTTTCTTCGTGGAAAACACTCTGGGGCCTTTGGCGGGGCGCCGCACAGCATTTCGCGCAGCGTACCTTACCGAAGGCTAATAACAAGTTACACTGCGCGCCACCTAACCTAACCTTACCTAACATAACCTAACTTAACCTAATCTAATTTAGCGACCAACTCCGATCGACATGTGCTATACACCATTCGACACGTCTCGTCGAGCGGAACAATATTGCTGCTGGGGACATTCGGGGCATACCAATGGTTACTGAAATACAGCACTCTAAAGTTTTTTTTTCATAAACTTTTTTCTTCGTGGAAAACACTCTGGGGCCTTTGGCGGGGCGCCGCACAGCATTTCGCGCAGCGTACCTTACCGAAGGCTAATAACAAGTCACACTGCGCGCCACCTAACCTAACCTTACCTAACATAACCTAACTTAACCTAATCTAATTTAGCGACCAACTCCGATCGACATGTGCTATACACCATTCGACACGTCTCGTCGAGCGGAACAATATTGCTGCTGGGGACATTCGGGGCATACCAATGGTTACTGAAATACAGCACTCTAAAGTTTTTTTTTCATAAACTTTTTTCTTCGTGGAAAACACTCTGGGGCCTTTGGCGGGGCGCCGCACAGCATTTCGCGCAGCGTACCTTACCGAAGGCTAATAACAAGTCACACTGCGCGCCACCTAACCTAACCTTACCTAACATAACCTAACTTAACCTAATCTAATTTAGCGACCAACTCCGATCGACATGTGCTATACACCATTCGACACGTCTCGTCGAGCGGAACAATATTGCTGCTGGGGACATTCGGGGCATACCAATGGTTACTGAAATACAGCACTCTAAAGTTTTTTTTTCATAAACTTTTTTCTTCGTGGAAAACACTCTGGGGCCTTTGGCGGGGCGCCGCACAGCATTTCGCGCAGCGTACCTTACCGAAGGCTAATAACAAGTCACACTGCGCGCCACCTAACCTAACCTTACCTAACATAACCTAACTTAACCTAATCTAATTTAGCGACCAACTCCGATCGACATGTGCTATACACCATTCGACACGTCTCGTCGAGCGGAACAATATTGCTGCTGGGGACATTCGGGGCATACCAATGGTTACTGAAATACAGCACTCTAAAGTTTTTTTTTCATAAACTTTTTTCTTCGTGGAAAACACTCTGGGGCCTTTGGCGGGGCGCCGCACAGCATTTCGCGCAGCGTACCTTACCGAAGGCTAATAACAAGTCACACTGCGCGCCACCTAACCTAACCTTACCTAACATAACCTAACTTAACCTAATCTAATTTAGCGACCAACTCCGATCGACATGTGCTATACACCATTCGACACGTCTCGTCGAGCGGAACAATATTGCTGCTGGGGACATTCGGGGCATACCAATGGTTACTGAAATACAGCACTCTAAAGTTTTTTTTTCATAAACTTTTTTCTTCGTGGAAAACACTCTGGGGCCTTTGGCGGGGCGCCGCACAGCATTTCGCGCAGCGTACCTTACCGAAGGCTAATAACAAGTCACACTGCGCGCCACCTAACCTAACCTTACCTAACATAACCTAACTTAACCTAATCTAATTTAGCGACCAACTCCGATCGACATGTGCTATACACCATTCGACACGTCTCGTCGAGCGGAACAATATTGCTGCTGGGGACATTCGGGGCATACCAATGGTTACTGAAATACAGCACTCTAAAGTTTTTTTTTCATAAACTTTTTTCTTCGTGGAAAACACTCTGGGGCCTTTGGCGGGGCGCCGCACAGCATTTCGCGCAGCGTACCTTACCGAAGGCTAATAACAAGTCACACTGCGCGCCACCTAACCTAACCTTACCTAACATAACCTAACTTAACCTAATCTAATTTAGCGACCAACTCCGATCGACATGTGCTATACACCATTCGACACGTCTCGTCGAGCGGAACAATATTGCTGCTGGGGACATTCGGGGCATACCAATGGTTACTGAAATACAGCACTCTAAAGTTTTTTTTTCATAAACTTTTTTCTTCGTGGAAAACACTCTGGGGCCTTTGGCGGGGCGCCGCACAGCATTTCGCGCAGCGTACCTTACCGAAGGCTAATAACAAGTCACACTGCGCGCCACCTAACCTAACCTTACCTAACATAACCTAACTTAACCTAATCTAATTTAGCGACCAACTCCGATCGACATGTGCTATACACCATTCGACACGTCTCGTCGAGCGGAACAATATTGCTGCTGGGGACATTCGGGGCATACCAATGGTTACTGAAATACAGCACTCTAAAGTTTTTTTTTCATAAACTTTTTTCTTCGTGGAAAACACTCTGGGGCCTTTGGCGGGGCGCCGCACAGCATTTCGCGCAGCGTACCTTACCGAAGGCTAATAACAAGTCACACTGCGCGCCACCTAACCTAACCTTACCTAACATAACCTAACTTAACCTAATCTAATTTAGCGACCAACTCCGATCGACATGTGCTATACACCATTCGACACGTCTCGTCGAGCGGAACAATATTGCTGCTGGGGACATTCGGGGCATACCAATGGTTACTGAAATACAGCACTCTAAAGTTTTTTTTTCATAAACTTTTTTCTTCGTGGAAAACACTCTGGGGCCTTTGGCGGGGCGCCGCACAGCATTTCGCGCAGCGTACCTTACCGAAGGCTAATAACAAGTCACACTGCGCGCCACCTAACCTAACCTTACCTAACATAACCTAACTTAACCTAATCTAATTTAGCGACCAACTCCGATCGACATGTGCTATACACCATTCGACACGTCTCGTCGAGCGGAACAATATTGCTGCTGGGGACATTCGGGGCATACCAATGGTTACTGAAATACAGCACTCTAAAGTTTTTTTTTCATAAACTTTTTTCTTCGTGGAAAACACTCTGGGGCCTTTGGCGGGGCGCCGCACAGCATTTCGCGCAGCGTACCTTACCGAAGGCTAATAACAAGTCACACTGCGCGCCACCTAACCTAACCTTACCTAACATAACCTAACTTAACCTAATCTAATTTAGCGACCAACTCCGATCGACATGTGCTATACACCATTCGACACGTCTCGTCGAGCGGAACAATATTGCTGCTGGGGACATTCGGGGCATACCAATGGTTACTGAAATACAGCACTCTAAAGTTTTTTTTTCATAAACTTTTTTCTTCGTGGAAAACACTCTGGGGCCTTTGGCGGGGCGCCGCACAGCATTTCGCGCAGCGTACCTTACCGAAGGCTAATAACAAGTCACACTGCGCGCCACCTAACCTAACCTTACCTAACATAACCTAACTTAACCTAATCTAATTTAGCGACCAACTCCGATCGACATGTGCTATACACCATTCGACACGTCTCGTCGAGCTGAACAATATTGCTGCTGGGGACATTCGGGGCATACCAATGGTTACTGAAATACAGCACTCTAAAGTTTTTTTTTCATAAACTTTTTTCTTCGTGGAAAACACTCTGGGGCCTTTGGCGGGGCGCCGCACAGCATTTCGCGCAGCGTACCTTACCGAAGGCTAATAACAAGTCACACTGCGCGCCACCTAACCTAACCTTACCTAACATAACCTAACTTAACCTAATCTAATTTAGCGACCAACTCCGATCGACATGTGCTATACACCATTCGACACGTCTCGTCGAGCTGAACAATATTGCTGCTGGGGACATTCGGGGCATACCAATGGTTACTGAAATACAGCACTCTAAAGTTTTTTTTTCATAAACTTTTTTCTTCGTGGAAAACACTCTGGGGCCTTTGGCGGGGCGCCGCACAGCATTTCGCGCAGCGTACCTTACCGAAGGCTAATAACAAGTCACACTGCGCGCCACCTAACCTAACCTTACCTAACATAACCTAACTTAACCTAATCTAATTTAGCGACCAACTCCGATCGACATGTGCTATACACCATTCGACACGTCTCGTCGAGCTGAACAATATTGCTGCTGGGGACATTCGGGGCAGACCAATGGTTACTGAAATACAGCACTCTAAAGTTTTTTTTTCATAAACTTTTTTCTTCGTGGAAAACACTCTGGGGCCTTTGGCGGGGCGCCGCACAGCATTTCGCGCAGCGTACCTTACCGAAGGCTAATAACAAGTCACACTGCGCGCCACCTAACCTAACCTTACCTAACATAACCTAACTTAACCTAATCTAATTTAGCGACCAACTCCGATCGACATGTGCTATACACCATTCGACACGTCTCGTCGAGCTGAACAATATTGCTGCTGGGGACATTCGGGGCAGACCAACGGTTACTAAGATACAGCACAGTAAAAATTAAAATGTCCCCCACTAAGTCTATGGCGCGTTCGCTTTAAAATGTATTTACGTTAAATCATGTGTGTTGGGTTGGGTTGGGTTGGGTAGGGTTGGATTGGGTTGGGTTGGTTTGGATTGGTTTGGTTTGGGTTGGGTTGGGTTGGGTCGGGTTGGGTCGGGTTGGGTTGGGTTGGGTTGGTTTGGGTTGGGTGAGGTTAGGTTATGTTAGGTCAGGTTAGGATAGGTTAGGTTAGGTAAGGCTTTGTTAGGTTAGGTTGGGTAAGGTAAGGTTAGGTTAGGTTAGGTAAGGTTAGGTTAGGTTAGGTTAGGTTAGGTTAGGATAGGTTAGGTTAGGTTAGGTTAGGTTAGGATAGGTTAGGTTAGGTAAGGTTATGTTAGGTTAGGTTAGGTTAGGTAAGGTTAGGTTAGGTAAGGTTAGGTTAGGTTAGGTTAGGTTAGGGATAGGTTAGGTTAGGTTAGGTTTGGGTAGGTTAGGTTAGGTTAGGTTAAGTTAGATTATGTTAGGTCAGGTGAGGTTAAGCAAGGTTAGGTTAGGTTAGGTTAGGTTATGTTAGGTTAGGTTAGGATAGGTTAGGTTAGGTAAGGTTATGTTAGGTTAGGTTATGTAAGGTAAGGTTAGGTTAGGTTAGGTAAGGTTAGGTTAGGTTAGGTTAGGTTAAGTTAGGTTAGGTTAGGATAGGTTAGGTTAGGTTAGGTTAGGTTAGGTTAGGATAGGATAGGTTAGGTTAGGTTAGGTTAGGGTAGGCTAGGTTAAGTTAGGTTAGGTTAGGTTAGGTTAAGTTAGGTAAGGTAAGGTTAGGTTAGGTTAGTTTAGTTTAAGTTAGGTTAGGCTAGGTTAGGTTAGGTTACATTAGGTTAGGTAAAGTTAGGTTAGGTTAGGTTTGGTTAAGTTTGGTTAGGTTAGATTAGATTAGGTTAGGCTAGGTAAGGTTAGGTTAAGTAAGGTTAGGTTAGGTTAGGTCGGAATGGGACGTTTCGCCGCCGCCGTTTCGCCACCGCCGGTTCGCCCCGGCCGTTTCGCCGCCAAGCCGTTTCGCCACCAGCCGTTTCGCCGCCGGGCCAGTTCGTCGCCAATGTTAACGATTTCAAATTTACAGAATGTTAATGTCAACATTTAAGATTATTATCAAAACAACAAATTCCGGGTGAAATTCGGTGCACGGTCCGGTCTATTCCGCATGCGCTGCCAGCGAAGTAAGGTTTATGGTACGTCCGTCAAAATGTTGTGGGTGCCGCTATCGTCTGGTAATTTTTAAAGCAATGTTGTTGCGCTCTCGGCGGTGGTTCAGGTTAATGGTTTATGTTAGTTGTTAGGTCTTGATGATTTTTTTAGAGAAAAAATACGAGAGAGAGTCTGTTCAACGTTACATTTTTCTGTTCACTGTTACATTTTTGTGCATGCGCACTAGACCGGACCGTCCACCGAATTTTTACCCAAATTAGTTAGTTTAGGTTAGGTTAGGTCATGATCATGTGTGTATCTATATGTTATTCCAAATATTGAAATTGTTCTGGCGGCGAACTGGCTCGGTGGCGAAACGGCAGGTGGCGAAACGGCCTGGCGGCGAAACGGCCGTGGCAAACCGGCGGTGGCGAAACGGCGGCGGCGAAACGTCCTAGACCCAGGTTAGGTTAGCTTAGGTTAAGTTAGGTTAGGTTAGGTTAGATTAGGTTAGGTTAGGTTAAGTTAGGTTAGGTAAGGTTAGGTTAGGTTAGGTTAGGTTAGGTTAGGTTAAGTTAGGTTACGGTAGATTAGATTAGGTTAGGTAAGGTTAGGTTAGGTAAGGTTAGGTTAGGTTAGGTTAGGTAAGGTAAGGTTAGGTTAGGTTAGGTAAGGTTAGGTTAGGTTAGGTGCCGCGCATTGTGACTTGTTATTAGTCTTTGGTAAGGTACGCTGCGCGGCGCTCCGCCGAAGGCCTCAGAGTATTTTTCACGAGAAAAATTTAGAAAAAAAACTTTATAGTGCTGTCTGTATCTCAGTAACCGTTGGTCTGCCCCGAATGTCCCCAGCAGCAATATTGTTCAACTCGACGAGACGCGTCGAATGGTGTATAGCACATGTCGATCGGAGTTGGTCGCTAAATTAGATTAGGTTAAGTTAGGTTATGTTAGTTCAGGTTAGGTTAGGTGGCGCGCAGTGTGACTTGTTATTAGCCTTCGGTGAGGTATGCTGCGCGAAATGCTGTGCGGCGCCCCGCCAAAGGCCCCAGAGCGTTTTCCACGAAGAAAAAAGTTTATAAAAAAAAAACTTTAGAGTGCTGTATCTCAGTAACCATTGGTCTGCCCCGATTGTCCCCATGGACAATATTGTTCAGCTCGACGAGACGCGTCGAATGGTGTATAGCACATGTCGATCGGAGTTGGTCGCTAAACTAGATTCTTACCGATATTTTTCCGAAAAATGAATGGTTTCCGAGAAAATTGCGAAAAACTAAAAAAAATTACCTTTGGGGGTGGTTTTTCAGGGAGGGTCCCCGGGCCTTCATCCTATCTTTTTTTCTAACCCCCCAATATACCCATTTCCAGTAAAGGCCAAACTTTAACACGCATGGTAACTCACAACCCATTTTTATATGGGAATTAATACCTACTATAATATTCGTGGTTCCAATTTTTTATCGATCGTTACGACTGTAGCACGGCCAACTTGATTATTTTTTAAAAATTGAAATGGGGATCGAAAGTACCATCATTAGAAAGCTGTTTTTGTGTAGAATCCAACGATGTAGCACTTGATATGGCAGTTTTGAAAAATAACTTTACTGTACCAAAATTAAACTTTGAGAATATTACTTTCAACGGAAACATCATAAATGTACTGTTTAAAGTTGAAAAACAAAACAAAGCATTCACCGCCAACTAATTTTTAGCATTAAGGTAAAATAACAACTACATTAGTCTTAATCTGCTTACAGAAAAAAATTTAACCTAAAAATAAATTCAACACTATATGGGAATAAAAAGTTCGACTAGTTACGTCACTCATACTAAATAATTAATAACTAAAGGTAACATTACAACTTTCATTAACTAAACAACACTATTAATGCTTGTTATATCCAATCTTTTCGCCAGATAATCAAGACGCAAGGGAAAAAATGTACACAATAAATGTTTTACGTCAGACAAGAAGTCAAACCACATAAATAATAAAATATATAAATTAATTCAAGAAATGAAACCCTTACAAGATGCATTATAAACTTGGCTAATAAATGAAACCGCTTACCAACTACTATAGTCAAATTTATACCCATTCGGAGTCACGTGATAATCTAGTAATTTTACGTATGTCGATTCTTAAAAATGCAATTTTAGGGAAATAAATGACATTCCGTTTTGTAGGTTATCCTGACATATGCCAATTTCTAAAACAAGGTTGCTACGGGTTTATTCTCTTATATGAAATCAAACTGAATTTACAGGTTAAAGAAAACATAACATGTCGTAAAATGTAAATATAATAAAGATATGTCAGCTGCTACATTAAAAACCTGCTGCGTATAGCAAATTTTAAGTCAATTTCTGTGCATGCATATTCTGTTATAGAACATTGCCATTTGAAGCCTATTTCCTTGCACAATCTATTTAGGGAAGAAACTGAATGTGAAAAATCTCCAGATTCTTCAACCAAGCATTTTTTAGATTTTTTATGGTTACAAATTCTTTAGCTACATACATTTTATATACAGTGTCTTGACTGCTTCGTCGACTTCCGTTTTTGCATTCTTCACTTTCTGGCTCATATTTTCGGCAAATTGTGCTCTCCGAGATATTTAACGCAAGAGAAGCACGGCGAACAGCGTTGGAGGGTGAAACTGTTGATTTACTATTATTAATATTGTACTCTTCATAAAAAAAACGCATAATATTCAAATTAATTGTTGTGACTGCTCGTTATACAGCATGTCCGATGGTTTCTTTTAATTTCCAGTTTTCGGCTCAACAATTTTAGGTTTTATTACCCTTATCTCAATAACTTACACGAAAAATATATTTTAAAATTAATTTTATGAATCGACATGCCTTTTTTTCAAATTTCTTCCATTTCATCTATTTTACTAAAGATGAACAAAGACAGACAAAAGTCACGTGACTCCGAATGGGTATAATTTTGACTATATAAGCCGTTCACGATATTTTTGGGTCAGGTGAGGCTGTGACCATCTAGTAATTTTATTGGCAGAACCTCTGTTGCAACAAAACTCCCTCATGGAAATTGACACTTTTGTGTTAGGTTAGGTTGTTTCCAGTTTAAGGTTATATTTTCTGAATAGGTACATTGTTGCCGGATATTCTCTAGTCTCCACATCGATACGCGTTTTTTTAAATTTGGTCTGTCCTTTTTAAATTGGAAGTAGCATGGTTTAATGGAAATTTTTTGTTGTAATAAAATTATTTTGGGCATTTTGACTTTTCCTTTGACGGAAATTAAAATTATTTTTACACATTTGATAAATCATTTATTTTCTTACGAATATTAAAATAATAAATCTGGCAATGTGGTGGCAAGAAAATGTCGAACAGACACTGACAGAAAACAAAAGTTGCATCCGCTACATCATCGAATCAGTTAGTCCAACATGAAAAGAAAAAATCATAGCCAACTCTGTCCCAAAAAGGTCGTGAACGGCTTATACAAGGAAATACTTTAATTATAAATCAAGATTGACACACAAGCTCAGCTA
>CALNHX010012944.1:0-21273 GCA_940337035.1 Agriotes lineatus
GTCGTAAACGGTACGTAATTTTTACATCGCTATTTCAGCTTTTAAAATGAGTCGCACATTAGATGCAATAATGACTATTTCTAAAATTCAGAATTTCAAACAATCAACGTTGTCTAGCAAACCGTCGTAAACGCTACGTAGTTTTTACATCGTTATGACAGCTTTCAAAATAAGTCGCGTATCCGATGCAACGATGATTATTTCGAACCGTCACAATTTCGTAGATATTTTTGTAACGCTTATAAAAGGTCTGTTTGATGAATAAATAAAAATGGAAAAATATATATTTCAAACGTATTTATTTATTTAATAACTACATCTAAAATCTGAAGTCCTTCGTCGGCCTCTGTTGTGTCCATGCTGAGTGTTTTCTCCAAATCTGCATACTGTTATTCAGTTAACCGATGCAATATATTTGTTGTTGGGTGCTCCTGAAAAAGATTGAATATCGTAATTATATATGTACCTACATAATATTTCTAATATTAAGAAGGTACAAAAAATGTTCTGCAAGAGCTTATATAAGAGAGAATTTGAGATATATTTCTACTGCTACTCTGAAACTATCGAAACAACTGCACATGTTTTAAGAACATACTTTATTGTTGATTATGGAATTTTTGTGTTGTACAATTTCGTTTGTGGAAAACTTCTGTAATATACATGGTTCCGTTGCTTCAAGTTTTTTAGTAATGGGCAACAGGTAAATCTATTGTAATAAGACAAAAGGCTTCTCTAAGACAAAGCTAACAAGGGTACTCAATGAAAAACTTACCAGATATATCTGTTGCACGTTCAAAGGGGATGCGCGATGCACTTGCACTTTATGAATGCCACGATTTCGATTAGTTCGTATTTTAATTAATTAATAAATAACTACAATCAGCCACTAACAAATAATCCGCACTGCACGTCTTAACAATTCGAACGGTGAAGTAAAACTGACGGCAATCTTTACAAAAATTACTGCTTGGAAATGCACAAATATACCAGCACAAATATACCAGTTTCATTGTTCCTGTCAGGTAGTCCCAAACAGGATAGCGGCAGACTTAACGCATTTGCAATTCTTAGAACCTTAGTTCTTGTAATCCTGTAAACTGAAGAAAATCGACAGTTGAAACTAAAGAGAAACCATAATTGCTTCTATCAAATACAAGGAGAAATGCATATTGCAAAGAGAGAATATTGCATTTTCATTGTATGGACATCATTAAGAATAGAATTTGAAACAGTAAATACAATAAACCTTCCATCATTTTTTTAAACAATAAACAAGAAAAATCTGTTTTTTTAGGTTTACCGGGACTATGAGATGTGGCAAATCAAAAGGTTTCAAAAATTTAACGATTTTTATTTGAATTGTTTGTTACCGCCACTGATAGGTCCTCAGATTTATTATTATTATCGTTATTATTTTTTCAGTACATGCTTAATTTTTCTTTTTTCTATTTATTTATTAGTTTTTTAAACCATTTTAGCTGTTTACTGTTTTAATAATATTAGGTATTTAAGTTTTTACATATTTCATCACTATTATACCTCTATTAATTTTATCTTCGAAAAATACAAAATACATCAACCTATTCATCTGCAATAGAATTTTGTTGAAAACGAAATCCTTGAATTTTTTGAGCCACATGCTAATTTCCCCAACTACTGCTTTGTATGTACTCGCGCGCGCACCGTCCGACCGATGTGTGCTATGCGAATTTCAATTAGATCTACATAATTAAATAAGCATAATTATTACTTTTATTTACAAAAACAATATTTTCCTCTCTCTACTAATAAACGTTCGTAACAGCTGACTGTGTGCTGTATTTGTATTGAATAAAACAACGAGTAGGTATGTGTCCGTAATTATTAACCGATTTTTGAAATTTAGAAAGTGTTTGCTTAAAAATGTTTACCCTCTTTCAGAATCTGTAATAAAATATGTTCCATTTAAAAAAAATAAGTTGGTAGCACTGTCGCAACAACAAAGAATGCCATGGTTTAATATAGGTAGGTATCTGAAACATGAACTTTTATACATAATTTACGATTCCAGAATTTCAAATCCATATTTTAAAGCGTTAATTAAATAAGCGGCGTTACCATTCTCTGTCGACACCCGGTATAATACCAAATTTTTATCTATGTAATAATGTAAATTAGACTAAAACCTAAGTAGGTAATGTGAAAACATAAGTTATTGCTTGTTATAATTGGACTGTTACTGTAGGTATAATAAGCAAAATAGGAAGTTGTTAGTTTATCTTTTATGAGTTACATAATAAACCGAAGATTTTCGACGGTGCACTCTTGATGAAGTTGCATCATATTCGGTTAACATAATAATAAACCGTTTATTTGAAAATATAGTATATATATTTCCACAACGTCTATACGTAAACATAGTTTCACAATCGTAAAGACTACGTTTTATTTATGAATACCATACAATGCTTAAAATACGTAAAAAAATTGCAAACATACAACGTTTAGATGATGAATTGGTAGCATCCGTCGTTTAACATTTATCTTTTATGAGCTACATAATAAACCGTTTATTTTAAAATATAGTATATATATTTCCACAATGTCTATACACAAAATGTATTTCGCAATCGTAAAAGCAACGTTTTATTTACCTAACCATACAACGCTTAAAATACGTAAATGAATTTTCATACACAAAACGTTTAAATGATGAATTGATAGCATCCGTTATTTAACATTCATCTTTTATAAGTTACATAATAAACCGTCTATTTACAAACATAGCAGATATACTTCCTCAACGTCTATACGTAAACATAGTTTAGCGATCGTAAAGGCTACGTCTTATTTACATACGCTGCACAACGCTCAAAATACGTAAAATAATTTTCATACATAAAACGTTTAAATGATGAATTGGTAGCAACCGTTGTTTAAAAAATGTAAATAATGTACCGTATTTTAAGAAAATATACACTGATATTAAAATTACGTCAATTGAATGCTCTTTTTATATTGACTAAAAGACATTCCAGTTTAAACCATCTTACGCACAAAAATTTATTTACCGGGACGACCTCTCGAATGCTAAGTAGTCGTGCTAACCACTAACCTACAGAGCTCGTTTTTTAGCGTATTTTTGTTTTACATGAAGTAAGTTAAATTTAACAATTTCTACGCATATAACGCCAGTGGTCGCGCGAATGACGTTAGTCATCCAGGGCCAAGGAAACAGAATTTTTAGAAAAAGTAAGTAGCCAATTCTGTCCAACGGGTAAAATATTGAAGTTTAGAATGTTTTAGGAGGTACTGCGTGTCGCAGCACTACAACTTACGCTTGAAAAATTGTGGCATTTTTAAAACCTATGGAGGACAATAGTCCTCCGCGCAACCACTACATGATTAACGAGCTGACATATCTACAAGGCAAAATTAATATGAAATCTACCTAAGCAAAAAAAAAAAGATTTTGAGAAAAAAAATATTTTTGGCACATGACCCGTCAACAGTTACACTCTTAGTGCAAGGCTTCTTAAATAACGCGATACCCTAAAAGAAAATATTTCCGTAACTCCTCAAAACGTCCTAGTTGTTGATTCCTTCCTGAACTTTGTGAGCCTATGAATTCGGCAATTGTCGTGCAGCAATAATATCTTTTGGGAAAAATTATAGGACCTCTTGTTGCATATAGTAACTTTTAAATTTTTAATTGTTTCCTTGTAGACATATGTAGTAATTGCAGACCCCTTGTGCATACACTCAATCTAAAGAATGCCCTCATTATCTCAAAAAATTGTCGCCATCAGCTTCCCTGCAGCAGCTTGCGTCTTTGATTTTGTGGGTAATGATGATCCTTTGTACATCCATTGCATTAACTCTTGTTTTGTTGGTGATTCCAGTTGATCAACCACGTTTCATCGAACCGTACAACTTTGTAAAAAACGTCTTGGTCACGAGCTAAAGCCGCCAGGTTTTCCTCGCAAATTTCTTGCCTGCACAACTTTCTTACGGGAGTCTCGGAATCCAGCACGCTGACACTTAATTCGTTCTCAAATCTTCATGCAAAATTGTCAAAACGGATGCTTCCCTCATTCTTATTTCATTTGGGATAACCGAAACTTATATTCGTCGATCCATTAACACCATTTCTTCATTTTTCTTGATGCTTGCTTCGGTCCTTGTCTCCGCTGGTCGTCCACTTTTAGAGTCATCTCAAATGGATTCTCTGTCCCATTTCAACTAATTTGACCAGAATTGTATTTGAAATCATCGTGAAGAATTTTCACCATATACAGCACTCGTGTTTAATTTTTGAGTGATGCTGTAGTTTTAAATCGTTCTTTTTCGAGCTTCACAAAAACCACAAAAATCATTTGATTTACACACAACTTGACAAATACTTATTAAAAAGTTCTACCAACTTGATAGTAAGCAATTGTCATGACAGTGCGTTTGTTTAATATCTAGGTAGATTTTATTTTAATCTTCTCTTGTATTACTGACAATTAAATAAATGGAGTTCTCGTTGATAATAAAATGCAAAGTAATTAAATAGAAACTAGCAATTCTCTAGGACGCACCGCATCGACGTTAAAAATTATATTTGTGCAATGAACAAGGTTACGAGCAATTGATATACATTTGCTGTTACCTTATTGCTCAAATAGCTTCAATAGGTTGAAAATTAGCAAGAAAAGCTGTAGACGCGTTCGTAAACAATCTTAAAAAGGCAGCTTTGTAGCTCTTCTGTAATTGTACTTGTTTAAGCTTTCCTCAAAAAGCATCTTTGACTAAATAACTCAGTGCCCTAGATTTACAGCTATTAATTTAAAAACCTAATATTACTAAAATTCCTTAATTATTTCGCACACCCTAGTTCATTTCAAGGCGCCAGCCACGAAACAGTTAAGTGAATAGATTATAAGCTGAAATTACGTTTTTAGGGTTCATATAGCCCGAAGGGGTCTTTTTAATAATAATAAATCACTTGTTTGTAGTAATATTCTGTACGTAATTTGACTTTTATTGATAAAAAATCAAGGATATATTCATTTACTTAGAAATATCAAAAGTTAGCAAATCCAAACAATTTTCTACAGAGACATATATATTTCGCTCTTTTACAAAATAATGTAAGTATCGGCTGCGGTACCAATCCCCATTGGGAAAGCAAAAAGATTTTAATATCACGTTACCTTCCTATCTTGGGGAGAAAGAAATACTACAAGGAAACCATAGAAATTTGAGATCAGAGGAAAATCAGCCACATAATAGTTGTTAGTAGTGAAGAAAGTGAGATCGCATCAAGCGATCGTGATAATGTGGAAGACAATAATTTAGATACAGTGGTTACGTTACGTTACGGTATAGTTATTGGTTAAAAACAAAGGCCATATGAACAGAGAGGGATCATTCGAGTTGTAAGTCATTGAATCTTTTAGTAAAATGTAGTAGGTATATTACAAGTGAAACTCGAATCTGCTTGGTAGAAAAATCCGAAAAAAACTAATGAAGCTGATGATAAAGATGTATGTATAGACCTGAGTATTGTACCGATGTGAATGTTTAAGATGTAAATCTTCTAAATTCATGTGTATTTTAGAATAATTAAAGGAGACTCCTAGTATTGAAGAAAGACGATTGCTTTGAATTGCGTAATGGTGCGACAATTTCCGATAAATTGTTATTCTTAAAACTGATTCCAGGTTACTCTATCATCTAGGTTGGATGGAGGTTATAAGCAAAAGAAATTGGGTGACAGTAAAAATGGATTCTGATACACAAACATCTCGACACTGTGTACTGTCCAAGATGCATAGCATTCTTTGTATGGAAATTATTCTGCTTCCTGCACTGGCTGTAAGTGTCTTTGACTTTCGAGATGCATGATATTATAATACCATCATCTATCATAAACCATAGGCCGTATTCTATGACTCAAAAAACGAAAAAAGATAGATAAACATGTTTCCTAATTGTCTTCGTTTTAAAAATATTGGTTGTTGAAGTTTCTCGATTTTCTTTTTGTATATTACTTCCCTCGTCTGAAAGATGAAGGAAGTATTGTAATCACGAAAAAATCACCTTCCGAGATTTTTTCAGATCTTCACGTTTCAAGGTCCGTAGATGACGAAAAGAGATTTTCTCAATTCCGTCAGTATGTCTGTCTGTCTGTCTGTTGGCAGTATAACTCAAAAACTATTTGTCGGAGGAAGACGATATTTTGCATACATATTAAATATCTACCTCGCAAGAAACCGGTACAATTTCATACAAATATATACAGGGTGAGCACCTAAAAAATAAAAATTTGTTTATTTTTGAAATAAAAGGAAGTAATAACTTTCACATAGATCAGGCTTTACATTTGCAGAAAATAAGACCCAACCGATAAAGGATAACGTCACAAAAGAGTAAAAATGTTTCAACCATAACACCGTGACGTTCAACAGAGGCGCGCGCAGGACGTATCTGGAAGACACTCGGTAGCGCAGTTGGAATTTTGCTGCAGATATGCGGTTAGGGTCGAGCGATCTGCAGAGCTGCAGATGTGGCGGGTTCAAACCCCATCGGAATAAATTTTTTTTTAAAATTTGAAATTGTATTTAATTTATTAGAAACGTGAAGATATTTTACTCCTAACTTAATTTGATTTTTAAATTATTTAGTGTCACAATGCCGACGAGGGAAGTTTTGAGTAAAGCCCTTTACAATTTTTTTTTATATGTTGCCCTATTGATTATGGTTAATACTACAACGGGCGCCGCTAAGGATCTTTAAAATTTTCTGAAATTATAAATAGGTATTTTACTCAATTTGACCTTTCAAATGAACTAGGTAAGCCTTTTTCCATATTTTATTTATTTAGCGTATGGCATACAAGGCGATTACAAATTATATAATATATAGTGTATAAACATATGCAATATGGAGTAAACACATATGATAAAATGTTCATAAAATATAAATATAAAATATATAGACAAACAACTATAATTATACTAGCAAATAATTAAAATATTATGATTAAACATTGATATCTAGTTTACTTAACCAGTCTACGGCTTCTGACGTTGCTTCGAGAATATTCTGCCAGGGCCCTGGGAAGGCTCTTAGGGGACACTCGGATGCAATATGCTTCATTGTTTGATGAGCATGGCTGCAATCACATTGTGGCGTAGTGATTTGGCCCTATTTATTAAGTATGTCCGCACATCTACCAAATCCTGTGCGGAACCTGTTTAGGGATACCCAGGTTTTCCGGTTCAGGTTAAACCCTGGAACGGGCTGATTGGTATGGAGTAGGTTGTGAATGTGCGGTTGCGTGCTGGCTTCTCACCTATCTTTCCATTCTTCATTAGGATCGTAGTTTTCCGACAGCAGCGATTGGGACGTTAGTAGTGGGGGCTTTCTGGATCGTAATCTCTTCTTTGCCAAATCTGGCACGTCTTGATGAATTGGTAGAGCGAGGTTGGACCTGAGCTTATGGTGCTGTTGTACTAGAGCATTTTTTCTGAGGATATCAGATGGGAGTATTCGGCTAAGAATTGGAAGCCACTGAAGTGGGGTGCATCTTAGGGAACCCGAAATGATACGCATTGTGTTATGCAGATGAGTATCAACATAGTGAACGTGGGGGCTGTTAATCCACACAGGTGCACAGTACTCTGCCGTTGAGTAGACCAATCCAAGAGCTGAGCAACGGAGGGTTGTAGCTGATGATCCCCACGACGTTCCGCATAGCTTTTGCAGGATGTTAGTTCTTGTACTCAGTTTGGCCGAGACATTTTCTAGATGTTTCTTGTAGGATAGAGTTCGATCAAGGGTTACCCATAAGTATTTTGGATGTTTATTGTGTGGGATAAATGTGTCGTGAAGCTTAATGTTTAGATTTCTTTGCGCTTGTTTGTTGTTAAGGTGAAATCAACACGCCTCAGTTTTGGTGGAGCTTGGATATAGTCTCCATTTCTTAAAATACTCGGCCATGGTGCGTAGGTCTTCTGTCAGTATGTCTTCTGTGGTTTCTATAAGTCGGTCTCTAGCTGCTAGTGCTATATCGCCCGCATAGCAAAATTTGCGGGAAGTAGTTTGTGGAAGGTCCTATATGTAGAGATTAAAAAGAATAGGGGCTAGGACAAAACCTTGAGGTAGGCCGCTGTGTAACTTTCTTTCCTTGCTTAGTTTCTCGCCCATGGTGACTTGAAATCGTCTATCACATAACATCTGGTTTATCAAGTGGTCAGTTGTTCGGCAGGGGATTACCCGTAATAATTTGTAGATCAGGCCTACCCAGCAAGACGGTGTCATAGGGCGCAGTTAAGTCGATAAACACTACGGAGGTTTTTTGTTTATTTTGTCAACCGGCCTCGATATGCGTCGTCAGGGCCAGCACTTGATGGCAGCAATTACGACCCGGTCTGAAGCCCGCTTGTTCTAGCGGGACTGTTTCCAAATTTTTTTCAGCGATTCTGTTATATATGAGCCTTTCTAGTAGTTTCTAGCCACAGCTCAGCAGGGAGATGAGCCGGTAATTATACGGCCGGTCGCTTGACTTGCCAGGTTTCAATAAGGCTATAATCTTGGATTTCTTGAATTCTTTTGGTAGTTCGCCAGTTTGGAGAACATGTTGCATAGCTACGATCTTTGGTCCCATGTTAATCAGAAATTTATTATGAATCGCATCAAATCCGGGGGTTTTGTCAGGTTTTAGGGTATTTATGGCATTTTCAATTTCGTTGTTTCTGAACACCGGAGAGTAGGTGTCTATATCTTGTACTGCTTTCTTCAGATTCTTTTTTTACTTTAATGGTATGTTCTTTGTTTGATGGGGCCCGGGATAGGTTCACGGTTCTGGTGGATATTTGATCGGGAGTGACCGTGTTCGCTTTGTTTGTAACTGGTGTTGCTCCCCCAAGTTTCCTTAGTAAGCTCCACGCTTTCCTACTCGAGTGTGAAATCGATATTCACGACTGTCCTGCTTCTTCATGCTCTTTGAGTGTATTATATAGAGCTTCTGCGTTCTCATCACATCCCGGTATGTACTTCTTTCGGAAACCTCTTGGAATGGCCTTCTTTGCTGCTACAATAACAGCTCCTGTAAACCTCATCCAGTTATTTATTTTAGGGGGAATCCATTTTATGGACTTTTCTAGGCAGGCTGCGTACATGCTCCAGTTCGCTTTATTGACATTCCATCGGGGTTTAGGCACGGATGTAATAACTGGGATTTCAAGTCCTAGTTTCAACAGCACGGGACGATGTTGTGAGTGAGGTAATGTGCTTAGAACTCTCCTGGTGCATGGTATTGGCTGGTCCTGTTTATTTCGGTTTACAAAGCATAAATCAGTGTTATATTCTTTTCCCCAAGCTGCTGACCTGAAAGTACCCTTATCTTTTGCATCAAATATTAGTTGTAGGTTATCGAGTTGCGCCCAGTCATTTAGAGCTATACCGTAATTCATTGTTGTTGGTGTATTTTCATGCTTGATGGTGGCTATTGAAATCTCCTACGTAAACGGCAGGATGTTCAACTGTAGGTAGTGCAGGCTCAGGCTAAGGTAAGCCAGGAGGCTTATTGATATTCACAATTGTAACCGTGTGTACTTCTTCAACGACTTTAGTTGCTACCAACTTAGCAGTATCAATATTGCTTTTTACATATGTGGCTATGCCGTAGGTATGGTGGTAAGTTGCCCCCATGAGGGAGTAACCGTAGGTTTTTCCTCTTTTTTTAGCTGTTCTTCGTTAGCGGCGTGAGTCTCTTGTATGGCAATTACATCAATGTTGTTTTCAAGGAGCATTTTGGAGAGATACTCACTCTTTGCTCTAGAAATGCTTTCAATGTTTAGCTGGCAAATCTTGAGGCAGTGGTCAAGATTTCTAGTCATAGTTGTTTGGTTTTTAAAAGAACCATTCATTTCCTTGTATAAAGTGGCCAGAATAAAGATTTCGTTGACTGGCTGCCAGTTGTGCTAGCTCATTTATTGCTATCCAGGGTGCATGTGTACCCTATCTTTGCTACGGACGCGAACTAGCGTTACACCCATAAAAAATCAATATGGCGCTGAGATCAAATCTTCAATTTTTGATTGACTTCAAAAAATTACTTCTTAAAAACCTCTAAAATATGTGGTTTATTACTCTAAAATTTGACTAAAACATTTCAATTTCAAAGTTAGAGTGGGGGGAAGGGGTAGAGAAACACAAAAGTAGTACATTTCACTCAAACGCTTGTTGCGCTCATTTTGTAGTTTCGCATGCAATTTGAAGTAGCAAATTAGATGTGACTATTCAGATTTATTTTTAAATATTCAGTACATTTTTCCACTAAATGGTTAGGCGACCCTATCTACATCTTTAATAAATTCAGCAAGTTACAGTTTTATCCTTATCAGCTTGGCCCATACGCTTGCATTCCTATAGTTTTTCTTCTTTTTTTAAATGTTGGAACTCTTGATAACCTGAGATTGTGGACTGCCTTTGGCAAACTTTCATTCCATTCCATCCCCGATTCGGTCGTGAGAGGTTGCTGGCCTGGGATCCCTGCTTCGTTAAGCTTGGATTTAGCTAGCACCATTTTGGGAGGATTCGACGCATCGTAACGCCTTGAACGTCATAGTAATTATTTGTGTGATATTATCTTCGTTCGCCACGCATTTGCGGATTTGTTGGGCCACATCTTCGATGGAGCCGCATACAAGGCTGTTTGCCACCATAAGGTTAGTTTTGGCATCTTCCCTTTAGCTTGGTTGCGTACCTAGAAATTTGTATTTTTAGCCTTTTTTTATACATGAAATAATTTTTTTTCTACCTGGGATTATTTTCAATTTGGAATGACTTATCCTGTATGAGACCATGCTGTGCACGTGCGAGCTTACGAAGTAACCATACCTGCAGCGAATAGTTGTCGATATCTCTCCCTGGCATCGCTGTTTGCTAGAACATTTTTCCAAATCCTAGCATTTTCACGATTCACGCAACTTAACTTCGTAATTCAGTGGTGTACTCAATATTTTAATCCATAAGATACTTTCTTCCGCCCAGTTCAAATATTAACGTATTGCAGTTTCTTTAGGTTCTTCGAATTCTTAATAAGCTCGTTTGACAAAGCAGTTTTTTCGGTCATCGCATTCTGCATGGCTAATGTCATCTTGCCATTATCACGTCTTAAGGGGTTCTTGACGCCGACCAGTCGGCTGTAATTTTACATGTGAATCCCCTGCTTGAGCAGTTGATATTGTTACGCTCATTTTAGCATTTTCCTATTTATTGATTGAAATAAATTAGTCAGATTTGGTCATTTACTTTATTTTCCTAAATAATACAATACTTTACTTTGGTTAGGCAACCTTGTTAACATCTACCTTTAATCTCAAACTTAAGGCTAAACTGCTGTTATCAGTTCATAGCACTCTGCATTCTTTAGTTTTTACGTTGGCCAACTTTCCAATTTTTGGGAACTTTGATAAGCTGAATTGGGCTGGTTTTGAGCATTCTTTGGCCATTTCCTGGCAAGTCTTGAAAGTTTGAATCGCCTTCTCTGGGGACCACGGCTTTGGTAGTCATCTTCATAGTTGGAAGGATTTAGAGGCCTCGTTTCCCTGCTTGAATGCTTCGGGGATTGGTATTGGTATCGCCGGCATTCGTTTCGTCACAGACGGATTTCATGGGACGTTCACTCTTCGCACGCTTGGCCTAACGAGTTGGCTGGACAACATCTTAAGGTTCGTACATGGTGTTTGCCTACTTTTTCCTCTTTTGAACGTAGTAATCTATTTGGAAAATTTGTATTTTTAGCCATTAAATTTGGGATCGCATTAAATCTGGATTAAATCTGGATTAAATTTGGGTCGGATTAAGTTTTGTGATCGCATTATGGATCGTATTTGCCATTGATTTTTGGATCCACCCAGAAAAATGCTTGTTATTTGATATTGGCTCGCTTACCTCGTTTGGTGCTATGTGTATTGAGGCAAATGGTGCTTGCATCGCCTACTAGCCATCCTCCCCACGATTTTCGCTATGCTGTTGGAAGACGGCTTCTGCTCCGTGCATCCTTGGCGCACTAGGTGGTTCCGAGAAACTGGTGGCTTGCGTTCGGCCCTGGAAAGCAGCACGAGTGAATCGTATGTAACATGACTTGGGGTGTGTATATGTGTACTAGGGTAACGACCGCTTAGCTAATTGTAGGCATTTCATATAGTAGTATTTGTATTGTAGGATTATTTGTGTGTAACTTGCATTAGGGCATATCTGTCGAATCGAATTTATTGTGTAGCTTGCATTTGGGCTTATTTGTCGATTCGTATCGCGCTTCGTGTAATCTGTAGAGTATACTATTTTTATGGTAGCTGTATTAGCCATGCTTGTGATATAAGGTCGTAGATATTTTGTGTTATCGAATTGTTTGCTACGCTTAGGTTTGCTTACCGTTGGATTGCAGTAAATGTGATGAAGGCCGCCTTGAACTGGGCCCTGTAACGTAATATAACATTCAGATATGCTATTGAACTATTTTAAGACAGTTTAGCTTATCTAGATTAGAGACCAGTTGTGTTTTACAGAACTTTAGCTCCTGTATTCACCAAGTTTAGTTGCAGAGGTTAGCCTTGTACTTGTCAAACGTCATTTTAGGGTGTAGATTGTGGCCAGCGAAGCGGCGACGGTAACTTAATGCTCAAACTTTGGATATTCGTAAGATCGATTTTGGTAATTTGTTATTTTAGCCTTTGTTAGGAGCATAATTCAAGCAGTTGTTTTTATTAGTCATATATAAGAACTTGGTGAGTTTAAAACAGAAACCGCCACGCCCTGTATGATCATACAACCGTAACAGCGGGCTTCGAGCCTTTGAAAGCTTGACGTCACATTTAAATTGTAAGCTAACATTCGGGGTTGTTAGCATTTTTGCTTGCATAGCTCTAGTTTTTGCCGCACTCTGCCTCACAGTATGCGTGCGAATTGTTGTACCTGTGTTGCCAATTGGGTAGCAACTTATTTTCTTTATTCGTGATAGATTATAGTTCAGGATGTTCTACTTTTAGCCGTTGATTGATATAGATGAAATATAATGATGCAGTGCCTTTGTCGATTTTAGTGTGTTATATTGTTGGTTTATTGATTTGCTTGTATTTTGTTAGAGTTTGGTTGATGATTTGCCTGTCTGTGTTCGACTTAAACTTGTTATTTTGTTGCACTATAGTACCGAATAAAGCTGTGATATTTTTATTGGTCGTTGCTTTGATTTTGTTTGATTTACTGGCCTTATCTCCGACCTTGTGAAAGGTCCGGCACAAGAATGAACGATGTCGAGGATCTGGCGCCCACTCTCTTAGTATTCTTTTCAGCGTATGAGGATATAATAAAAAAGTGAAAACTGAACTGGTAACCAATTTTTTTGGGAATAACAAAGTTTTTTCGCCTGCGAGGTATGCAACTGTTGCAACATGTCTGAGTGCTGGAGATGGCTTACATGAAGCTTGATTTGCAAATTTTAGAACACTTTCGTCCTTCGCTTGCTGAAAGGTAGTCATGAAATAAAACAATTCCAATTGTGAGAGCTGTCTCGGCCTTAAAAACGGTTTTATGTCGTTACGCGTTTGTATGAAGTTTTGCTACCAAGTAGCCACAACCCTTTATTCATCGAGAAGAAAATTCTGAGAACTTTAATCTAAAAAACGCCATGTGCAGGTAAGCGAGGCAATTTACGTTAGTCATTCATAAATGCAGATCCATCTGGTAAGCTCGCTTTCGCTGTTTAATCCAAGTTCCTAATTCTTTTACCTTTTGGTAAACCCTACACTATTAAATTTTTTAAACGTTCCCGAAACGCTACCGGAGCCCCGTTTGGACGTTAGTTTGGCTGCGTGTTTCAACGCCCAGAAATAGTTTCAAGGTAAAGGGATTCTTGGCCCCGCAAACTTCCATGTGATGCGTTCGGCAAATTCAGAGCAGCAGTTCGTTTCTGGGAAGGATTTTCCGGAGCTATCATTCGAGGCCGTGAGATTCAGGAATGTCTATTTGGCCGTCCGCTCTGGTTTCTGAACTAAGTAAAACTGTCACGATGTTCTTCAGTACGATATCGCCCGGAAGCAATGCTATTTGGTTAGATTGATTGACTGAGTTATATTTGGCTTCATCCTGTGCTTTATCAGTAACGTTCTCTGTTATATTAATTACTTGTGGCTTAACCTTGTTCTGTAGATATTTTGGGTTTAAAAAATTAAGCAAATACATGAACAAGAAAATAGCCACAGGTAATTTGCATCCCCTGCAAAGACGGCTCGTTTTAAAGTCATTAATTGAAGCTTTTGACGAGTTTCTATTGCTATAGCACTTCTTAAACGTAAGAAAACCTTCTGGCAATTATATTTTAATATTTCTTACGACACAAAATGTTAGTAGAATAAACCGGTACAAAGCATACCATATGGCCATCCCATTAACGGATGTGACTATCTAATATTTGTGGCATTCATAATTTGGTATTCCTTATGACGAAAAAGTGAAATATTAATCAAGTGGTAAAAAGTATGCAATTTTTATTTACTGGCTTTAAAGGAGCGCCATCTACAAAGCGATATAGCATGGCGGTAAATGCAGAAGTAGTTACTATTGCGTTTTTCTAACTATTACACAGACCTTTGGTATTACTTGTTACTATATATTCGCTTGTTGTTATTGAACTCGTGTAAACTTGCAATGTTTTAGCAAGAAATACACTTACTTATTTCCTTGCATGGTACTGTTGAGAACTGTAGCTGTGGTCAGTTGTCTCAACGTTAGTTGAATATATAGAAGACACATAATAAAGCAACTGGCTTCGTGAAACAAATATATTCAAGTTAATTATTTTTGTTTGATGCGTCGTCTTAACAACAACTCACTGGCGGCGCCATCATAACAATGCTTACAAAACCTACAAAATAAGTTAAACGAACATACTAAGTCGCTGTTATTTCATGTATAAGTATTTCCCTTTGAAGGGAGTGTTGCCAAGACTTTCACGTCATATTATGTTTTGATTTAGGTTTCGCGCTGTGACAGGCCTGGTGAAAGAGTTAATAAATCTGTAATGTCAAATGTGATTTGTGCAGTAGAGTTGAACAATCAAAACTAACTCTCATAACGTGCACGAGGCAATTTTTAACACAGCCGGGGTTATGTCGTAAATGCAAGAATATCGGCCAACAAACACTTTATCTCAAATAAAAAGAGCGAAAAGAGAGAGTGTTGTATTTTGTTCATGTGTTCTAAATAAATAAGAGGAATGAAGAGGTTGTATTTTACTGAACTTAATTTCGCAGTTAGGAAGATCTAGAAATTCACGCCACCACTGACATTCCAATGTACGCAGCAGAGGAGGTCAGTAGCTCATCCCGTTGAGCTTCTCGCTCCAAGATTTCAGACGGAAAAACACAAAGGCTATGGTTATCGTTCCGTCAATGTAGCTGTTTGAAAACGTTTTATCGAGACAAATTTAGAAATTACTACTTTTGTGGGATACATCTAGCTTACTGAAGCATAAATTCGAACCTCACTCGTTGGTTACTGCGGAATTTCTCATCGACCTTCGATCAGGTATATTTGGAGGAACCCTCGTATCTTACTGCGGACGCGACGCAGCCCTGGAGAAGTATCTCATTGTAACATGTAGAACGACGTCAATTCAACCGGTTTGTATTGCATGTGTCAGTTACCGCAAATTTTTACTGTATACGGGGATAAGTTCTGCAATCTAGTATAAGTTTGCAGCTCACAGGTTTTGGGACGATCTGCGCTAAAACTGAAGTAACGCCTTAAACACTCTACACCGGTTTATCAATATTTTTCCCTTTTGCAATTTCTTGGCAAGCACACATCTGCTATGTATTGAATGTTATCTTTAAAAGAGTTCATAAATCTACTGTATGATTTTCATTTGTGAAGCGAGGTGGAGTTTCCCGTTTCTTTTGCAGTAAAATAAGCTTTTCCGAAATCTCCAAAGGTAATTTCTTAATATACTCGAAAGGAACATTTCCCCAGCAGTAATAATTTTTCCCAGTGCATCACCGACAGACAACACACCAATTGGCGCCTTTAAAAATACCACGAATTTTTCCCAGTATTTTTCAATATTCTAATATCGCAAGTAAGCTTCCTTCTATTTCAGTCTTAACCCTCCTCTCACGCTGAGCTACTTGGTCTCCTTAAACTTGTTACCTGTCATAAACGAGGTTTCTACTATAACTAAATACTATCAGTTAATAAGATGATGGTATACAATTTACCAATTCAAAATTATATTTCAATTAGCGTGGTAATTATTAACTTATTGATATTTGCAAACTCTCTTTTTCTTTTTTTGCAATATATCCGCAGAATAACTAATAGTAGTAATATTTTAAGTGCATGCCATTTTTACCCCTTCATAATTCTCTTACAGTACAGCACTAGTTTCCGTACGAAGTTGTTTTTTATAAATCTTTATTCCATCCATAACTTTTTTGTTTCTTACATTTTTCCTGTATAGCAGAAGTGTGGACTCGATAAAATAAATTTTAAGAAGCCCGGAAAGCGACGCCAAAGTCACAATTTCCGCCGCAGCCGATTTGAAATTCAAGAACCATCGTGCTTTTGGCAGGCATTTGAATACCCGGAAAGCTCGGATGAGAAAAATGTTTTCAGGCTCTGTTTGAGGGCTACAATAGGAGTCACTTGACAAGTCTAGACCATGCAGAGAATGTGGCAATATGTCACTTCAAAGATTTCTCAATGTTATTAAAGCTGAAGAATGAGGTCAAGTTTTTACCCGCATAAAGCGCTCGTATTTTACTAGACGTTAAATAGGCCGTTGAAACTTTATCTTAGTCTCTGTCTGAAGCTGTATAATAAAAGTGCTACTGAAGAATAACTAATTTACATACGATTTATATGTACACTATTGAATTTCAGATTTTCTTGTCCCAAGCAATGGATTCTGATATGTATGTGACACAAATGTTTTTTCTAGCTTTCTGCTTTCACAATGTAGGTATCGATTAAGTGTACAAATGAAATTCTCCTAAAGCATTTTGTAATAATTGTTTTCCGAGCGTATTCTATCATATTTCTTATACCCACACTAGGATTAATAATAATTGATTCTTTGTAGAATATCATATCTTATTCAGTAGATAATACCTAACACCTTTCTGTATCGTTCTATAACTCATGCTGTTTTTTGTGGGTATTTCGCCACACTACCAAACTAAAAATATTAATTAACTAACGTTTTGGGAAGCAGATCTGTTCCCAAAAACATGTAATTAAATAAAAAATTAACAAGTAAAACTTATCTGTTGTCAGTAGCAAGTAATTCGCGTTTTTTTTACTTTTTTAAGAACACATATCATGCCAAATTGTCTAAATTTTTTTTAAAACTGCTCAATAAACCAAAATATCTATGAAATTTTGTATTTTTAATTTGATTAAGATGACGGTTAACGACATTGTAATCGTATTTCAGGAACCTTCTGGAATTTAAGATCTTTCAGTTAGTTATGGTTCGGTAAAAAGTACGAAGTAATAGAGCTGATCTTTTTTAGTCACCACGGTACCTCCTCTGAGGCAAATTCCAGAACAGTATTCTTCATTCTTCCTTCTTCCAGTGTCCGCTCTCTTTTGACCATTATTCATTGGCAAAGTAATTTTTAACCTATCACCTTTTCCCCCAAATTATAATGTGGAATTTTGAGATGAATCAGAGATGATTTGTAAACAAAAATATGTTGGTCATGCTGCAAATATAGTAAATTAATTTTAAAATGCCAAAAACAAAGCAGTACATGAGCAATTAACTTTTCTAGAAATGGTATCAATAGAAAACTTAGCTACTAGAAATTCAAATATAGCTATAACGTCATTTCTACCGTTGCAAATGTAAAATATCAAAAACACCTCAATTCAAAGATTTTATTGCTGTTTAAGTATATAAATACTTTTCCATTGATGCACCACCATAATTAATGTACATGATCAGAAGCATTTTAAAAATCGTACTGTGCTAGTCGTTAACCCCTAAACAAGACCCTTCTTCACCTTTGACGGGCAAGGCTAATCACCTACCCGGCCTAAGGACAAAAAGGGCTCATAGAACATCTTTGTGTTAAAATAGGCCAGTGGCCTATAATAAGAAGAGCAAGAAGAAGAAGAACAAAATAAAGATAAACACGGCTAACTTGTTAAAGTTTTTATCGTGCAAATTCATCAGCAGTTCATCGGCTTATAATATGCAGCAAAAAAATATTGTAATTGACAATCATTGAATGGGCTTCAAAACGTCCAGAATCGGAATAGTTATTTTTGTACCTAAAAATGATAAATGCTACTTTTGCATTCGAAAATAAGAGAATTTTGTATTCGTGATACAAGCACGTTTTGTCGAAAACTGCATTGATGTTCAGAAAAATTTCAATTACAATTATAAAACTGTTAACATTAATTTGTTTCGCAGTTTAAAATCATAATAAAAATTAATCTTTATAGGATATGCTCTAAACAACAAACAAGAGGTAACGATAGCAACAAAATAATCACAAACACACAAACAATTCAACAAATTAGTTTTAAAAGTTGTTGGAAGCAAGTCAGGTACCATATTGTGAGATTAAAATGTCCGAGTTAAGGGTTGTATTTAGTTAAGCCGTCTTGCACCGTGGAATAGTGAAACGCTAACTGGAATATCTCGCTTCACAGCAGTATGATTAAAAAACTAATTTAAGGACCATTTAGAGCAACCTTTTTCCACGACCGGGAGTAGAAGTCCGTTTCTATAGCATCAACATTGTGACAGAAGTAGAACATTTGCTCCCTAGAGACTAAATAAGACAAAAATTTCCCTAGGGAGTTTTCATTATGACTGACACAAGAATTATGCCAAATTCGAGGTTATCAGGTTAGGTTTTGCGTCAGTTTTGACACAAACTGACTAACCTGCTAACCTCGAATTTGACATAATTGTGAGCTCTTGTCATAATGACTTACAGTGCCACCAACTTTAAAATTTACCATAGGTTACTAATTTTAAAATAATTGTAACTAAAATGTCAATAAATGACGTTTAAAAAAACAGCTTTTTCGTTTTTATTCTTCCTGCAACGTGAAAAAAATAGTATATGCAACTCGGAGAGAATGCTATTTTGCTTCAGTGCAATTTCTGACTCTCGGGCTTCGTCCTCAAGTCAGAAATTGCACCTCAGCAAAATAAGGCATTTCTCTTCCTTATTGCATAATCTACTATTTCTCCAATGGGCTAAATCTCGAAAAGCTTTTTTTTCATAAATGTGGATGATATCGCGTTACACATAACACATGAATTTTAATTGATACTGCCAACGGAATTCATCTTTATAAGTTTTTGTCCTTTTGCCCCGTTAAATAAAAGTATTTTATTGACCTACATGCATCGATCTATTTTTGCGTTCCCTGCAGTGACGAATTAATTCAGTTAGCGATTAAAAAATGTTCTACAGTGAGCGCCAAAAAGCATTGGTCAGTTTCAATTTGTAATAACAATTTATTTGCTTAAATTACACAGTTAATCAGAACTATTTCTTAAAGACTAAGAATGGTAGATTCACTTATGAAAAATGCTGTCGGTTAAATGACTCCCCTCTTGTTGAATGCAATCTTTTAAACGGTGGCCGAAATCTCTCATCACACGTTGCCGCATATCCTGCAGTATAGCTTCAATATTTTCCCGAATAAACATTTTAAGCTTTTCCAGATTTCTTATCTTTCTTGTAAATACTCTGCTCTTCAAGTAATCCCAAAGAAAAAATCAGGAGTGGTTATGTCCTATGATCTCGAGGGCTAATGAAGGTCACCATAGCAAGAAATCAGTTTATTTGGAAACGATTGTCGTAGGAGATTCGTATTAATTCTTGCGGTGTAATTTGTAGCACCGTCCTGTTGAAACCAATATTCATTTACTATCTCCTCTATTTGCGATAAAAAGATCTTTAAAGCATGTAATGTCTTTGAGATGTAGGTAACCGTTGCCGTTTCACCAATTTCCTCGAAAAAATGAGCCCCGACAATCTTTGACGGTGAAACAGCACACCAAACTGTCACTTTCGGAGGATGTCAAACATTGAAACAAAACTCCCAAGTTTCCGATTTATGAAGAAATTATCATTGATTGCATAGGTGAAGTGTATGGGTTTTTATTAGGTATTGAAACTGACCAATGCTTTTTGGCGCTCACTGTATTAATTTTGTTAAAATTCCGTACAAATATAGGCAACACCTTAACCAGGGCTATGTCCCGGCAACCACCCGTTGTTAAACAACAAGCGTATTACTGATAAGAGAATAAGAGGATTATAAGAGGATTATACCTTTCTGTAAACTGCAGGTAGAAAGTTACTTAGCTTGGAACGCATTTGTTTATCCAAATCAAACTAATAATACAGCAAGTACGGTTCTCAAAGTAATCAATTTTATTTTGATATTGGAATCAACTCCCTACATAATGGAATCAAAAGAAAATTTCCTCAAGATATTTACGACATCTTAGCTAATAGTGTTGATAGTGCTAACGAGAAAAAATTAAAACAATAAATACATCAGCACAAATACTTTACTCAAATAATACATATAGCAATAACATAACTGTTGTCAGTGCATAAATCAACAATCTTACAAACAAATATAACTAGTGATTAACTAATGCTAAATATTCATAAATAAATCAGCCTGTATAGTATTTTGTATACTGATCTAGATAAATTAATTTAAAAAAAAAGGGGAAAAAGTAAAAATTTTTTACAGTATACATACCTATACACATTTTACATTTAATTGCAGAATATATAGTTCTTCCACGTACATCAATTTAAAAATGTCTCTCGAATAGGTAGCTGTCGTGATTGTCTTGAATCCAAAATTTCGGGTAACAATGCCGAGTTATAAAATTGTTCAAGTTTCGGAAGCATTTTTTGCTCCCAAAACAAAGGATCGGTTTTTATCACTTCCACTGAAATATCACTAGGAGTCCAAATAACAAAATAGCAAATGTCTTTTTTCGCGATATTTAATTGCCCTTGGATTTGGTACATGTAGCTGTCATTTTGTTTTAATTTTAATTCGCCTTCCTCTACTCTACAGAATTTGATTTTATTGTTTAATACGGCTTCCATCGGAGTGTACATTCTTGCACAAAAATTATTGTTGTTATAATAAAAACAAAACGTGAAGAGTTTATTAAAACTGGGGTCAAAAAGCGATGAAGGGTAATTGCCACTTGAAATATCTTCAGGCGGCACAAAG
>CALNHX010012945.1:0-21272 GCA_940337035.1 Agriotes lineatus
GACATATGGGACATCTAGGACGTCTGGGACGTCTGGGCCGTTAAGGACATATGGGACATCTAGGGCGTCTGGGACGTCTGGGACGTTAAGGACATATGGGACATTTACTACGCCTGGGATATTAGGGACATACGGGACATCTGCGACGTCTGGGACGTTAGGGATATATGGGACATCTGGGACGTCTGGGACGTTAAGGACATATGGGACATCTAGGACATCTGGGACGTCTGAGACGTTAGGGACATATGGAACATCTAGGACGCCTGGGACATTAGAAACATATGAAACATATGGGACATCTGGGACGTCTGGGACGTTAAGGACATTTGGGACACCTAGGAAGTCTGGGACGTCTAGGACGTTAAGGAGATATGGGACATTTAGGACGCCCTGGACATTAGGGACATATGGGATATCTGGGACGTCTGGGACGTTAAGGACATATGGGACATCTAGGACGTCTGGGACGTCTGGGACGTTAAGGACATATGGGACATTTAGGACGCCCTGGACATTAGGGACATATGGGACATATGGGAGGTCTGGGACGCCTGGGACATTAGGGACATATGGGACATATAGGACATCTGGAACGTCTGGGACGTTATTGACATTTGGGACATCTGGGACGTCTGGGACGTTAAGGACATATGGGACATCTGGGACGTCTGGGACGTCAGGGACATATGGCTCATCTGGGACGTCTGGGACGTTAAGGACATATGGGACATCTAGGACGTCTGTGACGTTAGGGACATATGGGACATCTGGGACGTCTGAGACGTCAGGGACATATGGCTCATCTGGGACGTCTGGGACGTTAAGGACATATAGGACATCTAGGACGTCTGGGACGTCAGGGGCGTTAGGGACATACGGGACAGCTAGGACGTCTGGGACGTTAGGGACATATGGGACATTTAGGACGTCTTGGACATTAGGGACATATGGAACATCTAGGACGCTTGGGTCATTAGGGACACATCGGACATATGGGACATCTGGGACGTCTGGGACTTTAAGGACATATGAGACATATGGGACATTTAATACGCCTGGGACATTAGGGATATATAAGACCTTTGGGACATCTCGGACGTCTGGGACGTTAGGGACGTATGGGTCATCTGGGACGTCTGGGACGTTAAGGACATATGGGTCATCTAGGACGTCTGGGACGTTAGGGACATATGGGACATCTGGGACGTCTGGGACGTCAGGGACATATGGCTCATCTGGGACGTCTGGGACGTTAAGGACATATAGGACATCTAGGACGTCTGGCACGTCAGGGGCGTTAGGGACATACGGGACAGCTGGGACGTCTGAGACGTTAGGGACATATGGGACATTTAGGACGTCTTGGACGTTAGTGACATATGGAACATCTAGGACGCCTGGGTCATTAGGGACACATCGGACATATGGGACATCTGGGACGTCTGGGGCTTTAAGGACATATGGGACATCTAGGACGTCTGGGACGTCTGGGACTTTAAGTACATATGGGACATTTAGGACGCCTGGGACATTAGGGACATGTGGGACATATGGGACATCTGGGACGCCTCGGACATTAGGGACATATGGGACATATGGGACATCTGGGACGTCTGGGACGTTAGGGACATATGGGACATCTGGGACGTCCGGGACTTTAATGACATATGGGACATCTAGGGCGTCTGGGACGTCTGGGACGTTAAGGACATATGGGACATTTAGGACGCCTGGGACATTAGGGACATATGGGACATTTGGGAAGTCTGGGACGTTTAGGACATATGGGACATCTGGGACGTCTGGGATGTCTGGGACGTTAGGGACATATGGGACATTTAGGACAACTGGGACATTAGGGACATATGGGACATTTGGGACGTCTGGGACGTTTAGGACATATGGGACATATAGGACATCTGGGACGTCTGCGACGTTAGGGACATATGGAACATATTGGACGCCTGGGACATTAGAAACATATGGGACATATGGGACATCTGGTACGTCTGGGACGTTAAGGACATTTGGGACATCTAAGACGTCTGGGACGTCTGGAACGTTAAGGACATATGGGACATTTAGGACGCCTGGGACATTAGGGACATTTGGGACATATGGGACACATTGAACATCTGGGACGTCTGGGACGTTACGGACATATGGGACATCTGGGACGCCTGGGACGTTAAGGACATATGGGACATTTAGGAGGCCTGGGACATTAGGGACATATGGGACACATTGAACATCTGGGACGTCTGGGACGTTACGGACATATGGCACATCTGGGACGTCTGGGACGTTTAGGACATATTGGACATTTAGGACGCCCTGGACGTTAGGGACATATGGGACATATGGGAGGTCTGGGACGCCTGGGACATTAGGGACATATGGAACATATAGGACATCTGGGACGTCTGGGACGTTATTGGCATATGGGACATCTGGGACGTCTGGGACGTTAAGGATATAAGGGACATCTAGCACGTCTGGGACGTTAGGGACATATGGGAGATCTGGGACGTCTGGGACGTTAGGGACATATAAGACATCTAGGACGTCTGGGACTTTAGGGACATATGGAACATCTGGGACGTTAGGGACATATGGGACATCTGGGACGTCTGGGACGTTAGGGAGGTATAGGACATGTGGGATATACTGGGACGTCTGGGACGTTGGGGACATATGGTAAATCTGGGACGTCTGGGACGTTAAGGACATATGGGACATATGGGACATATGGGACATCTGGGACGCCTGGGACATTAGGGACATATGGGACATATGGGACATCTGGGACGTCTGGGACGTTAGTTACATATGGGACATCTGGGACGTCTGGGACGTTAAGGACATATGGGACATCTGGGACGTCTGGGACGTCTGAAACTTTAAGTACATATGGGACATTTAAAACGTCTGGGACATTAGGGACATATGGGACATATGGGACATCTGAGACGTCTGGGACGTTAAGGACATATGGGACATCTGGGACGTCTGAGACATTAGGGACATATGGGACATCTGGGACGTCTGGGACGTTAGGGACATATAGGACATCTAGGACGTCTGAGACGTCTGGGACGTTAGGGACATATGGGACATGTAGGACATCTGGGACATTAGGGACATATGGGACATTTAGGACGTCTGAGACGTCTGGGACGATAGGGACATATAGGACATCTAGGACGTCTGAGACGTCTGGGACGTTAGGGACATATGGGACGTCTGGGACGTTAGGGACATATGGGACATTTAGGACGTCTGAGACGTCTGGGACGTTAGGGACATATAGGACATCTAGGACGTCTGAGACGTCTGGGACGTTAAGGACATATGGGACGTCTGGGACGTT
This sequence comes from Agriotes lineatus, assembly GCA_940337035.1. NCBI lineage: Eukaryota > Metazoa > Arthropoda > Insecta > Coleoptera > Elateridae > Agriotes > Agriotes lineatus. Next base: position 3,374 of record CALNHX010012945.1, read on the forward strand.
AGGGACATATGGGACATTTAGGACGTCTGAGACGTCTGGGACGTTAGGGACATATAGGACATCTAGGACGTCTGAGACGTCTGGGACGTTAGGGACATATGGGACATTTAGGACGTCTGGGACGTCTGGGACGTTAAGGACATATGGGACGTCTGGGACGTTAGGGACATATGGAATTTCTAGGACGCCTGGGACATTAGGGACATATGGGACATATGGGACATCTGAGACGTCTGGGACGTTAGGGACATATGGGACATCTGGGTCGTCTGGGACGTTAAGGACATATGGGACATCTAGGACGTCTGGGACGTCCGGGACGTTAAAGACATATGGGACATTTAGGACGCCTGGCACATTAGTGACGTATGGGACAGATGGGACATCTAATACGCCTGGGACATTAAGGATATATAAGACCTTTGGGACATCTGGGACGTCTGGGACGTTAGGGACATATGGCTCATCTGGGACGTCTGGGACGTTAAGGACATATAGGACATCTAGGACGTCTGGGACGTCAGGAGCGTTAGGGACATACGGGACAGCTGGGACGTCTGGGACGTTAGGGACATATGAGACATTTAGGACGTCTTGGACGTTAGGGACATATGGAACATCTAGGACGCCTGGGTCATTAGGGACACATGGGACATATGGGACATCTGGGACGTCTGGACGTCTGGGACGTCTGGGACTTTAAGGACATATGGGACATTTAGGACGCTTGGGACATTAGGGACATATGGGACATATGGGACATCTGGGACGTCTGGGACGTTAGGGACATATGGGACATCTGGGACGTCCGGGACGTTAATGACATATGGGACATATGGGACATCTGGGACGTCTATGACGTTAAGGACATATGGGACATTTGGGACGTCTGAGACGTTAAGGACATATGGGACATCTGGGACGTCTGGGACGTTAAGGACATATGAGACATATAGGACATCTGGGACGTCTGGGACGTTAGGGACATATGGAACATCTAGGACGCCTGGGACATTAGAAACATATGGGACATTGGGACATCTAAGACGTTAAGGACATTTGGGACATCTAAGACGTCTGGGACGTCTGGAACGTTAAGGACATATGGGACATTTAGGACGCCTGGGACATTAGGGACATTTGGGACATATGGGACATCTGGGACGCCTGGGACATTAGGGACATATGGGACACATTGAACATCTGGGACGTCTGGGACGTTACGGACATATGGGACATCTGGGACGCCTGGGACGTTAAGGACATATGGGATATTTAGGAGGCCTGGGACATTAGGGACATATGGGACACATTGAACACCTGGGACGTCTGGGACGTTACGGACATATGGGACATCTGGGACGTCTGGGACGTTTAGTACATATGGGACATCTAGGACGTCTGAGACGTCTGGGACGTTAAGGACATATTGGACATTTAGGACGCCCTGGACGTTAAGGACATATGGGACATATGGGAGGTCTGGGACGCCTGGGACATTAGGGACATATGGGATATATAGGACATCTGGGACGTCTGGGACGTTATTGGCATATGGGACATCTGGGACGTCTAGGACGTTAAGGATATAAGGGACATCTAGCACGTCTGGGACGTTAGGGACATATAAGACATCTAGGACGTCTGGGACTTTAGGGACATATGGAACATCTGGGACGTTAGGGACATACGGGACATCTGGGACGTCTGGGACGTTAGGGAGGTATAGGACATATGGGATATACTGGGACGTCTGGGACGTTAAGGATATATGGGACATCTAGGACGTCTGGGACATTAGGGACATATGGGACATATTGGACATCTGGGCCGTCTGGGACGTTAGGGACATATGGTAAATCTGGGACGTCTTGGACGTTAAGGACATATGGGACATCTAGGACGTCTGGGACGTCTGGGACGTTAAGGACATATGGGACATTTAGGACGCCTGGGACATTAGGGACATATGGGACATATGGGACATCTGGGACGCCTGGGACATTAGGGACATATGGGACATATGGGACATCTGGGACGTCTGGGACGTTAGTTACATATGGGACATTTGGGACGTCTGGGACGTTAAGGACATATGGGACATCTGGGACGTCTGGGATGCTAGGGGCATATGGGACATCTGGGACGTCTGGGACGTCTGGGACGTTAAGGACATATGGGACATCTAGGGCGTCTGGGACGTCTGGGACGTTAAGGACATATGGGACATCTAGGGCGTCTGGGACGTCTGGGACGTTAAGGACATATGGGACATTTACTACGCCTAAGATATTAGGGACATATGGGACATCTGGGACGTCTGGGACGTTAGGGACAAATGGGACATCTGGGACGTCTGGGACGTTAAGGACATATGGGACATCTAGGACATCTGAGACGTCTGGGACGTTAGGGACATATGGAACATCTAGGACGCCTGGGACATTAGAAACATATGAAACATATGGGACATCTAGGGCGTCTGGGACGTCTGGGACGTTAAGGACATATGGGACATTTACTACGCCTAAGATATTAGGGACATATGGGACATCTGGGACGTCTGGGACGTTAGGGACAAATGGGACATCTGGGACGTCTGGGACGTTAAGGATATATGGGACATCTAGGACGTCTGGGACATTAGGGACATATGGGACATATTGGACATCTGGGACGTCTGGGACGTTAGGGACATATGGTAAATCTGGGACGTCTTGGACGTTAAGGACATATGGGACATCTAGGACGTCTGGGACGTCTGGGACGTTAAGGACATATGGGACATTTAGGACGCCTGGGACATTAGGGACATATGGGACATATGGGACATCGTGGACGCCTGGGACATTAGGGACATATGGGACATATGGGACATCTGGGACGTCTGGGACGTTAGTTACATATGGGACATTTGGGACGTCTGGGACGTTAAGGACATATGGGACATCTGGGACGTCTGGGATGCTAGGGGCATATGGGACATCTGGGACGTCTGGGACGTCTGGGACGTTAAGGACATATGGGACATCTAGGGCGTCTGGGACGTCTGGGACGTTAAGGACATTTGGTGCATCTAGGACGTCTGGGATGTCTGGGACGTTAAGGAGATATGGGACATTTAGGACGCCCTGGACATTAGGGACATATGGGACATATGTGATATCTGGGACGTCTGGGACGTTAAGGACATATGGGACATCTAGGACGTCTGGGACGTCTGGGACGTTAAGGACATATGGGACATTTAGGACGCCCTGAACATTAGGGACATATGGGACATATGGGAGGTCTGGGACGCCTGGGGCATTAGGGACATATGGGACATATAGGACATCTGGGACGTCTGGGACGTTATTGGCATATGGGACATCTGGGACGTCTAGGACGTTAAGGATATAAGGGACATCTAGCACGTCTGGGACGTTAGGGACATATAAGACATCTAGGACGTCTGGGACTTTAGGGACATATGGATCATCTGGGACGTTAGGGACATACGGGACATCTGGGACGTCTGGGACGTTAGGGAGGTATAGGACATATGGGATATACTGGGACGTCTGGGACGTTAAGGATATATGGGACATCTAGGACGTCTGGGACATTAGGGACATATGGGACATATTGGACATCTGGGACGTTAGGGACATATGGTAAATCTGGGACGTCTTGGACGTTAAGGACATATGGGACATCTAGGACGTCTGGGACGTCTGGGACGTTAAGGACATATGGGACATTTAGGACGCCTGGGACATTAGGGACATATGGGACATATGGGACATCTGGGACGCCTGGGACATTAGGGACATATGGGACATATGGGACATCTGGGACGTCTGGGACGTTAGTTACATATGGGATATTTGGGACGTCTGGGACGTTAAGGACATATGGGACATCTGGGATGTCTGGGATGCTAGGGGCATATGGGACATCTGGGACGTCTGGGACGTCTGGGACGTTAATGACATATGGGACATCTAGGGCGTCTGGGACGTCTGGGACGTTAAGGACATATGGGACATCTAGGGCGTCTGGGACGTCTGGGACGTTAAGGGCATATGGGACATTTACTACGCCTAAGATATTAGGGACATATGGGACATCTGGGACGTCTGGGACGTTAGGGACAAATGGGACATCTGGGACGTCTGGGACGTTAAGGACATATGGGACATCTGGGACGTCTGGGACGTTATTGGCATAGGGGACATCTGGGACGTCTAGGACGTTAAGGATATAAGGGACATCTAGCACGTCTGGGACGTTAGGGACATATAAGACATCTAGGACGTCTGGGACTTTAGGGACATATGGAACATCTGGGACGTTAGGGACATACGGGACATCTGGGACGTCTGGGACGTTAGGGAGGTATAGGACATATGGGATATACTGGGACGTCTGGGACGTTAAGGATATATGGGACATCTAGGACGTCTGGGACATTAGGGACATATGGGACATATTGGACATCTGGGACGTCTGGGACGTTAGGGACATATGGTAAATCTGGGACGTCAAGGACGTTAAGGACATATGGGACATCTAGGACGTCTGGGACGTCTGGGACGTTAAGGACATATGGGACATTTAGGACGCCTGGGACATTAGGGACATATGGGACATATGGGACATCTGGGACGCCTGGGACATTAGGGACATATGGGACATATGGGACATCTGGGACGTCTGGGACGTTAGTTACATATGGGACATTTGGGACGTCTGGGACGTTAAGGACATATGGGACATCTGGGACGTCTGGGATGCTAGGGGCATATGGGACATCTGGGACGTCTGGGACGTCTGGGACATTAGGGACATTTGGGACATATGGGACATCTGGGACGCCTGGGACATTAGGGACATATGGGACACATTGAACATCTGGGACGTCTGGGACGTTACGGACATATGGGACATCTGGGACGCCTGGGACGTTAAGGACATATGGGATATTTAGGAGGCCTGGGACATTAGGGACATATGGGACACATTGAACACCTGGGACGTCTGGGACATTACGGACATATGGGACATCTGGGACGTCTGGGACGTCTGGGACGTTAAGGACATATGGGACATCTAGGGCGTCTGGGACGTCTGGGACGTTAAGGACATATGGGACATCTAGGGCGTCTGGGACGTCTGGGACGTTAAGGACATATGGGACATTTACTACGCCTAAGATATTAGGGACATATGGGACATCTGGGACGTCTGGGACGTTAGGGACATATGGGAAATCTGGGACGTCTGGGACGTTAAGGACTTATGGGACATCTAGGACATCTGAGACGTCTGGGACGTTAGGGACATATGGAACATCTAGGACGCCTGGGACATTAGAAACATATGAAACATATGGGACATCTGGGACATCTGGGACGTTAAGGACATTTGGGGCATCTAGGACGTCTGGGATGTCTGGGACGTTAAGGAGATATGGGACATTTAGGACGCCCTGGACATTAGGGACATATGGGACATATGTGATATCTGGGACGTCTGGGACGTTAAGGACATATGGGACATCTAGGACGTCTGGGACGTCTGGGACGTTAAGGACATATGGGACATTTAGGACGCCCTGGACATTAGGGATATATGGGACATATGGGAGGTCTGGGACGCCTGGGGCATTAGGAACATATGGGACATATAGGACATCTGGGACGTCTGGGACGTTATTGACATATGGGACATCTGGGACGTCTGGGACATTAAGGATATAAGGGACACCTAGGACGTCTGGGACGTTAGGGACATATGGGAGATCTGGGACGTCTGGGACGTTAAGGGCATATAAGACATCTAGGACGTCTGGGACGTTAGGGACATATGGAACATCTGGGACGTTAGGGACATATAGGACATCTGGGACGTCTGGGACGTTAGGGAGATATAGGACATATGGGATATCTGGGACGTCTGGGACGTTAAGGATATATGGGACATATAGGACGTCTGGGACGTTAGGGAGATATAGGACATATGGGATATCTGGGACGTCTGGGACATTAAGGACATATGGGACATATGGGACGTCTGGGACGTCTGGGACGTTAAGGACATATGGGACATTTAGGGCGCTTGGGACATTAGGGACATATGGGACATATGGGACATCTGGGACGTCTGGGACGTTAAGGACATATGATACATCTAGGACGTCTGGGACGTCTGAAACGATAACGACATATGAGACATTTAAAACGTCTGGGACATTAGGGACATATGGGACATATGGGACATCTGGGACGCCTGGGACATTAGGGACATATGAGACATATGGGACATCTGGGACGTCTGGGACGTTAAGGACATATGGGACATCTGGGACGTCTGAGACGGTAGAAACATATGGGACATCTGGTACGTCTAGGACGTTAGGGACATATAGGACATCTAGAACGTCTGAGACGTCTGGGTAGTTAGGGACATATGGGACATCTAGGACGTCTGGGACGTTAGGGACATATGGGACATCTAGGACGTCTGAGACGTCTGGGACGTTAGGGACATATGGGACATCTAGGACGTCTGGGACATTAGGGACATAAGGGACATTTAGGACGTCTGGAACGTCTGGGACGTTAAGGACATATGGGACATCTGGGACGTCTGGGACGTTAGGGACATATGGGACATTTAGGACGTCTGGGACGTTAGGGACATATGGAATATCTACGACGCCTGGGACATTAGGGACATATGGGACATCTGGGACGTCTGGGACGTCAGGGAAATATGAAACATCTGGGACGTCTGGGACGTTAAGGACATATGGGACATCTAGGACGTCTGGGACGTCCGGGACGTTAAGGACATATGGGACATTTATGATGCCTGGCACATTAGGGACATATGGGACATATGGGACATTTAATACGCCTGGGACATTAGGGATATATAAGACCTTTGGGACATCTGGGACATCTGGGACGTTAGGGACGTATGGGTCATCTGGGACGTCTGGGACGTTAAGGACATATGGGACATCTAGGACGTCTGGGACGTTAGGGACATATGGGACATCTGGGACGTCTGGGACTTTAGGGACATATTGGACATCTGGAACGTTAGGAACATATAGGACATCTAGGACGTCTGTGACGTTAGAGACATATGGGACATCTAGGACATCTCGGACGTCTGGGACGTTAGGGACATACGGGACAGCTGAGACGTCTGGGACGTTATGGACATATGGGACATTTAGGACGCCTGGGATATTAGGGACATATGGGACATATGCGAAATCTGGGACGCCTGGTACATTAGGGACATGTGGCACATTTAGGACGGTTTGGACGTTAGGAACATATGGAACATCTAGGACGCCTGGGACATTAGGAACACATGGGACATATGGGACATTTGGGACGTCTGGGACGTTAAGGACATATGGGACATCTAGGACGTCTGGGACGTCTGGGACGTTAAGGACATATGGGACATTTAGGACGCCTGGGACATTAGGGACATTTGGGACATATGGGAGATCTGGGACGCCTGGGACATTAGGGACAGGTGGGACATATAGGACATCTGGGACGTCTGGGACGTTAGGGACATATGGGACATTTGGGACGTCTGGGACGTTAAGGATATAAGGGACATCTAGGACGTCCGGGACGTTAGGGACATATGGGAGATCTGGGACGTCTGGGACGTTAGGGACATATAGGACATCTAAGACGTCTGGGACGTTAGGGACATATGGAACATCTGGGACGTTAGGGACATATGGGACATCTGGGACGTCTGGGACGTTAGGGACATATGGGACGTTTAGGACGTCTTGGACGTTAGGGACATATGGAACATCTAGGACGCCTGGGTCATTAGGGACACATGGGACATATGGGACATCTAGGACGTCTGGGACTTTAAGGACATATTGGACATCTAAGACGTCTGGGACGTCTGGGACTTCAAGGACATATGGGACATTTAGGATGCCTGGGACATTAGGGACATATGGGACATATGGGACATCTGGGACGCCTCGGACATTAGGGACATATGGGACATACGGGACATCTGGGACGTCTGGGACGTTAGGGACATATGGGACATCTGGGACGTCCGGGACGTTAATGACATATGGGACATCTAGGGCGTCTGGGACGTCTGGGACGTTAAGGACATATGGGACATTTAGGACGCCTGGGACATTATGGACATATGGGACATTTGGGACGTCTGGGACGTTAAGGACATATGGGACATCTGGGACGTCTGGGACGTTAAGGACATATGGGACATATAGGACATCTGGGACGTCTGGGACGTTAGGGACATATGGAACATCTAGGACGCCTGGGACATTAGAAACATATGGGACATATGAGACATCTGGGACGTTAAGGACATTTGGGACATCTAAGACGTCTGGGACGTCTGGAACGTTAAGGACGTATGGGACATTTAGGACGCCTGGGACATTAGGGACATTTGGGACATATGGGACATCTGGGACGCCTAGGACATTAGGGACATATGGGACACATTGAACATCTGGGACGTCTGGGACGTTACGGACATATGGGACATCTGGGACGCCTGGGACGTCAAGGACATATGGGACACATGGAACATCTGGGACGTCTGGAACGTTACGGACATATGGGACATCTGGGACGTCTGGGACGTTAAGGACATATTGGACATTTAGGGCGCCCTGGACGTTAGGGTCATATGGGACATATGGGAGGTCTGGGACGCCTGGGACATTAGGGACATATGGGACATATAGGACATCTGGGCCGTCTGGGACGTTATTGGCATATGGGACATCTGGGACGTCTGGGACGTTAAGGATATAAGGGACATCTAGCACGTCTGGGTCGTTAGGGACATATGGGAGATCTGGGACGTCTGGGACGTTAGGGATATATAAGACATCTTGAACGTCTGGGACTTTAGGGAGATATGGAACATCTGGGACGTTAGGGACATATGGGACATCTGGGACGTCTGGGACGTTAGGGAGGTATAAGACATATGGAATATACTGGGACGGCTGGGACGTTAAGGATATATGGGACATCTAGGACGTCTGGGACATTAGGGACATATGGGACATATCGGACATCTGGGACGTCTGGGACGTTAGGGACATATGGTAAATCTGGGACGTCTGGGACGTTAAGGACATATGGGACATCTAAGACGTCTGGGACGTCTGGGACGTTAAGGACATATGGGACATTTAGGACGCCTGGGACATTAGGGACATATGGGATATATGGGACATCTGGGACGCCTGGGACGTTAAGGACATATGGGACAATTACTACGCCTGGGATATTAGGGACATATGAGACATCTGGGACGTCTGGGACGTTAGGGACATATGGGACATCTGGGACGTCTGGGACGTTAAGGACATATGGGACATCTAGGACATCTGGGACGTCTGAGACGTTAGGGACATATGGAACATCTAGGACGCCTGGGACATTAGAAACATATGAAACATATGGGACATCTGGGACGTCTGGGACGTTAAGGACATTTGGGACATCTAGGACGTCTGGGACGTCTGGGACGTTAAGGAGATATGGGACATTTAGGACGCCCTGGACATTAGGGACATATGGGACATATGGGATATCTGGGACGTCTGGGACGTTAAGGACATATGGGACATCTAGGACGTCTGGGACGTCTGGGACGTTAAGGACATATGGGACATTTAGGACGCCCTGGACATTAGGGACATATGGGAGGTCCGGGACGCCTGGGACATTAGGGACATATGGAACATATAGGACATCTGGGACGTCTGGGACGTTATTGACATATGGGACATCTGGGACGTCTGGGACATTAAGGATATAAGGGACACCTAGGACGTCTGGGACGTTAGGGACATATGGGAGATCTGGGACGTCTGGGACGTTAGGGGCATATAAGACATCTAGGACATCTGGGACGTTAGGGACATATGGAACATCTGGGCCGTTAGGGACATATGGGACATCTGGGACGTCTGGGACATTAAGGACATATGGGACATATAGGACATCTGGGACGCCTGGAACGTTAGGGACCTTTGAGACATATGGGACATCCGGGACGTCTGGGACGTTAAGGACATATGGGACATCTGGGACGTCTGACACTTTAGGGACATATGGGACATCTGGGACGTCTGGGACGTTAGGGACATATAGGACATCTAGAACGTCTGAGACGTCTGGGACGTTAGGGACATATGGGACATGTAGGACGTCTAGGACATTAGGGACATATGGGACATTTAGGACGTCTGGGACGTCTGGGACGTTAAGGAAATATGGGACGTCTGGGACGTTAGGGACATATGGGACATTTAGTACGTCTGAGACGTCTGGGACGTTAGGGACATATAGGACATCTAGGAAGTCTGAGACGTCTGGGACGTTAGGGACATATGGGACATTTAGGACGTCTGGGACGTCTGGGACGTTAAGGACATATGGGACGTCTGGGACGTTAGGGACATATGGAATTTCTAGGACGCCTGGGACATTAGGGACATATGGGACATCTGGGACGTTTGGGACGTTAGGGACATATGGGACATCTGGGACGTCTGGGACGTTAAGGACATATGGGACATCTAGGACGTCTGGGACGTCCGGGACGTTAAAGACATATGGGACATTTAGGACGCCTGGCACATTAGGGACATATGGGACATATGGGACATCTAATACGCCTGCGACATTAAGGATATATAAGACCTTTAGAACATCTGGGACGTCTGGGACGTTAGGGACATATGGCTCATCTGGGACGTCTGGGACGTTAAGGACATATAGGACATCTAGGACGTCTGGGACGTCAGGGACGTTAGGGACATACGGGACAGCTGGGTCGTCTGGGACGTTAGGGACATATGGGACTTTTAGGACGTCTTGGACGTTAGGGACATATGGAACATCTAGGACGCCTGGGTCATTAGAGACACATGGGACATATGGGACATCTGGGACGTCTGGGATTTTAAGGACATATGGGACATCTAAGACGTCTGGGACGTCTGGGACTTTAAGGACATATGGGACATTTAGGACGCCTGGGACATTAGGGACATATGGGACATATGGGACATCTGGGACGCCTCGGACATTAGGGACATATGGAACATATGGAACATCTGGGACGTCTGGGACATTAGGGACATATGAGACATATGGGACATCTGGGACGTCTGGGACGTTAAGGACATATGGGACATCTGGGACGTCTGAGACGGTAGAAACATATGGGACATCTGGTACGTCTAGGACGTTAGGGACATATAGGACATCTAGAACGTCTGAGACGTCTGGGTAGTTAGGGACATATGGGACATCTAGGACGTCTGGGACGTTAGGGACATATGGGACATCTAGGACGTCTGAGACGTCTGGGACGTTAGGGACATATGGGACATCTAGGACGTCTGGGACATTAGGGACATAAGGGACATTTAGGACGTCTGGAACGTCTGGGACGTTAAGGACATATGGGACATCTGGGACGTCTGGGACGTTAGGGACATATGGGACATTTAGGACGTCTGGGACGTTAGGGACATATGGAATATCTACGACGCCTGGGACATTAGGGACATATGGGACATCTCAGACGTCTGGGACGTCAGGGAAATATGAAACATCTGGGACGTCTGGGACGTTAAGGACATATGGGACATCTAGGACGTCTGGGACGTCCGGGACGTTAAGGACATATGGGACATTTATGATGCCTGGCACATTAGGGACATATGGGACATATGGGACAATTAATACGCCTGGGACATTAGGGATATATAAGACCTTTGGGACATCTGGGACGTCTGGGACGTTAGGGACGTATGGGTCATCTGGGACGTCTGGGACGTTAAGGACATATGGGACATCTAGGACGTCTGGGACGTTAGGGACATATGGGACATCTGGGACGTCTGGGACTTTAGGGACATATTGGACATCTGGAACGTTAGGAACATATAGGACATCTAGGACGTCTGTGACGTTAGAGACATATGGGACATCTAGGACATCTCGGACGTCTGGGACGTTAGGGACATACGGGACAGCTGAGACGTCTGGGACGTTATGGACATATGGGACATTTAGGACGCCTGGGATATTAGGGACATATGGGACATATGCGAAATCTGGGACGCCTGGTACATTAGGGACATGTGGCACATTTAGGACGGTTTGGACGTTAGGAACATATGGAACATCTAGGACGCCTGGGACATTAGGAACACATGGGACATATGGGACATTTGGGACGTCTGGGACGTTAAGGACATATGGGACATCTAGGACGTCTGGGACGTCTGGGACGTTAAGGACATATGGGACATTTAGGACGCCTGGGACATTAGGGACATTTGGGACATATGGGAGATCTGGGACGCCTGGGACATTAGGGACAGGTGGGACATATAGGACATCTGGGACGTCTGGGACGTTAGGGACATACGGGACAGCTGAGACGTCTGGGACGTTATGGACATATGGGACATTTAGGACGCCTGGGATATTAGGGACATATGGGACATATGCGAAATCTGGGACGCCTGGTACATTAGGGACATGTGGCACATTTAGGACGGTTTGGACGTTAGGAACATATGGAACATCTAGGACGCCTGGGACATTAGGAACACATGGGACATATGGGACATTTGGGACGTCTGGGACGTTAAGGACATATGGGACATCTAGGACGTCTGGGACATTAGGAACACATGGGACATATGGGACATTTGGGACGTCTGGGACGTTAAGGACATATGGGACATCTAGGACGTCTGGGACGTCTGGGACGTTAAGGACATATGGGACATTTAGGACGCCTGGGACATTAGGGACATTTGGGACATATGGGAGATCTGGGACGCCTGGGACATTAGGGACAGGTGGGACATATAGGACATCTGGGACGTCTGGGACGTTAGGGACATATGGGACATTTGGGACGTCTGGGACGTTAAGGATATAAGGGACATCTAGGACGTCCGGGACGTTAGGGACATATGGGAGATCTGGGACGTCTGGGACGTTAGGGACATATAGGACATCTAAGACGTCTGGGACGTTAGGGACATATGGAACATCTGGGACGTTAGGGACATATGGGACATCTGGGACGTCTGGGACGTTAAGGACATATTGGACATTTAGGGCGCCCTGGACGTTAGGGTCATATGGGACATATGGGAGGTCTGGGACGCCTGGGACATTAGGGACATATGGGACATATAGGACATCTGGGCCGTCTGGGACGTTATTGGCATATGGGACATCTGGGACGTCTGGGACGTTAAGGATATAAGGGACATCTAGCACGTCTGGGTCGTTAGGGACATATGGGAGATCTGGGACGTCTGGGACGTTAGGGATATATAAGACATCTTGAACGTCTGGGACTTTAGGGAGATATGGAACATCTGGGACGTTAGGGACATATGGGACATCTGGGACGTCTGGGACGTTAGGGAGGTATAAGACATATGGAATATACTGGGACGGCTGGGACGTTAAGGATATATGGGACATCTAGGACGTCTGGGACATTAGGGACATATGGGACATATCGGACATCTGGGACGTCTGGGACGTTAGGGACATATGGTAAATCTGGGACGTCTGGGACGTTAAGGACATATGGGACATCTAAGACGTCTGGGACGTCTGGGACGTTAAGGACATATGGGACATTTAGGACGCCTGGGACATTAGGGACATATGGGATATATGGGACATCTGGGACGCCTGGGACGTTAAGGACATATGGGACAATTACTACGCCTGGGATATTAGGGACATATGAGACATCTGGGACGTCTGGGACGTTAGGGACATATGGGACATCTGGGACGTCTGGGACGTTAAGGACATATGGGACATCTAGGACATCTGGGACGTCTGAGACGTTAGGGACATATGGAACATCTAGGACGCCTGGGACATTAGAAACATATGAAACATATGGGACATCTGGGACGTCTGGGACGTTAAGGACAATTGGGACATCTAGGACGTCTGGGACGTCTGGGACGTTAAGGAGATATGGGACATTTAGGACGCCCTGGACATTAGGGACATATGGGACATATGGGATATCTGGGACGTCTGGGACGTTAAGGACATATGGGACATCTAGGACGTCTGGGACGTCTGGGACGTTAAGGACATATGGGACATTTAGGACGCCCTGGACATTAGGGACATATGGGAGGTCCGGGACGCCTGGGACATTAGGGACATATGGAACATATAGGACATCTGGGACGTCTGGGACGTTATTGACATATGGGACATCTGGGACGTCTGGGACATTAAGGATATAAGGGACACCTAGGACGTCTGGGACGTTAGGGACATATGGGAGATCTGGGACGTCTGGGACGTTAGGGGCATATAAGACATCTAGGACATCTGGGACGTTAGGGACATATGGAACATCTGGGCCGTTAGGGACATATGGGACATCTGGGACGTCTGGGACATTAAGGACATATGGGACATATAGGACATCTGGGACGCCTGGAACGTTAGGGACCTTTGAGACATATGGGACATCCGGGACGTCTGGGACGTTAAGGACATATGGGACATCTGGGACGTCTGACACTTTAGGGACATATGGGACATCTGGGACGTCTGGGACGTTAGGGACATATAGGACATCTAGAACGTCTGAGACGTCTGGGACGTTAGGGACATATGGGACATGTAGGACGTCTAGGACATTAGGGACATATGGGACATTTAGGACGTCTGGGACGTCTGGGACGTTAAGGAAATATGGGACGTCTGGGACGTTAGGGACATATGGGACATTTAGTACGTCTGAGACGTCTGGGACGTTAGGGACATATAGGACATCTAGGAAGTCTGAGACGTCTGGGACGTTAGGGACATATGGGACATTTAGGACGTCTGGGACGTCTGGGACGTTAAGGACATATGGGACGTCTGGGACGTTAGGGACATATGGAATTTCTAGGACGCCTGGGACATTAGGGACATATGGGACATCTGGGACGTTTGGGACGTTAGGGACATATGGGACATCTGGGACGTCTGGGACGTTAAGGACATATGGGACATCTAGGACGTCTGGGACGTCCGGGACGTTAAAGACATATGGGACATTTAGGACGCCTGGCACATTAGGGACATATGGGACATATGGGACATCTAATACGCCTGCGACATTAAGGATATATAAGACCTTTAGAACATCTGGGACGTCTGGGACGTTAGGGACATATGGGACATGTAGGACATCTGGGACATTAGGGACATATGGGACATTTAGGACGTCTGAGACGTCTGGGACGATAGGGACATATAGGACATCTAGGACGTCTGAGACGTCTGGGACGTTAGGGACATATGGGACGTCTGGGACGTTAGGGACATATGGGACATTTAGGACGTCTGAGACGTCTGGGACGTTAGGGACATATAGGACATCTAGGACGTCTGAGACGTCTGGGACGTTAAGGACATATGGGACGTCTGGGACGTTAGGGACATATGGGACATTTAGGACGTCTGAGACGTCTGGGACGTTAGGGACATATAGGACATCTAGGACGTCTGAGACGTCTGGGACGTTAGGGACATATGGGACATTTAGGACGTCTGGGACGTCTGGGACGTTAAGGACATATGGGACGTCTGGGACGTTAGGGACATATGGAATTTCTAGGACGCCTGGGACATTAGGGACATATGGGACATATGGGACATCTGAGACGTCTGGGACGTTAGGGACATATGGGACATCTGGGTCGTCTGGGACGTTAAGGACATATGGGACATCTAGGACGTCTGGGACGTCCGGGACGTTAAAGACATATGGGACATTTAGGACGCCTGGCACATTAGTGACGTATGGGACAGATGGGACATCTAATACGCCTGGGACATTAAGGATATATAAGACCTTTGGGACATCTGGGACGTCTGGGACGTTAGGGACATATGGCTCATCTGGGACGTCTGGGACGTTAAGGACATATAGGACATCTAGGACGTCTGGGACGTCAGGAGCGTTAGGGACATACGGGACAGCTGGGACGTCTGGGACGTTAGGGACATATGAGACATTTAGGACGTCTTGGACGTTAGGGACATATGGAACATCTAGGACGCCTGGGTCATTAGGGACACATGGGACATATGGGACATCTGGGACGTCTGGACGTCTGGGACGTCTGGGACTTTAAGGACATATGGGACATTTAGGACGCTTGGGACATTAGGGACATATGGGACATATGGGACATCTGGGACGTCTGGGACGTTAGGGACATATGGGACATCTGGGACGTCCGGGACGTTAATGACATATGGGACATATGGGACATCTGGGACGTCTATGACGTTAAGGACATATGGGACATTTGGGACGTCTGAGACGTTAAGGACATATGGGACATCTGGGACGTCTGGGACGTTAAGGACATATGAGACATATAGGACATCTGGGACGTCTGGGACGTTAGGGACATATGGAACATCTAGGACGCCTGGGACATTAGAAACATATGGGACATTGGGACATCTAAGACGTTAAGGACATTTGGGACATCTAAGACGTCTGGGACGTCTGGAACGTTAAGGACATATGGGACATTTAGGACGCCTGGGACATTAGGGACATTTGGGACATATGGGACATCTGGGACGCCTGGGACATTAGGGACATATGGGACACATTGAACATCTGGGACGTCTGGGACGTTACGGACATATGGGACATCTGGGACGCCTGGGACGTTAAGGACATATGGGATATTTAGGAGGCCTGGGACATTAGGGACATATGGGACACATTGAACACCTGGGACGTCTGGGACGTTACGGACATATGGGACATCTGGGACGTCTGGGACGTTTAGTACATATGGGACATCTAGGACGTCTGAGACGTCTGGGACGTTAAGGACATATTGGACATTTAGGACGCCCTGGACGTTAAGGACATATGGGACATATGGGAGGTCTGGGACGCCTGGGACATTAGGGACATATGGGATATATAGGACATCTGGGACGTCTGGGACGTTATTGGCATATGGGACATCTGGGACGTCTAGGACGTTAAGGATATAAGGGACATCTAGCACGTCTGGGACGTTAGGGACATATAAGACATCTAGGACGTCTGGGACTTTAGGGACATATGGAACATCTGGGACGTTAGGGACATACGGGACATCTGGGACGTCTGGGACGTTAGGGAGGTATAGGACATATGGGATATACTGGGACGTCTGGGACGTTAAGGATATATGGGACATCTAGGACGTCTGGGACATTAGGGACATATGGGACATATTGGACATCTGGGCCGTCTGGGACGTTAGGGACATATGGTAAATCTGGGACGTCTTGGACGTTAAGGACATATGGGACATCTAGGACGTCTGGGACGTCTGGGACGTTAAGGACATATGGGACATTTAGGACGCCTGGGACATTAGGGACATATGGGACATATGGGACATCTGGGACGCCTGGGACATTAGGGACATATGGGACATATGGGACATCTGGGACGTCTGGGACGTTAGTTACATATGGGACATTTGGGACGTCTGGGACGTTAAGGACATATGGGACATCTGGGACGTCTGGGATGCTAGGGGCATATGGGACATCTGGGACGTCTGGGACGTCTGGGACGTTAAGGACATATGGGACATCTAGGGCGTCTGGGACGTCTGGGACGTTAAGGACATATGGGACATCTAGGGCGTCTGGGACGTCTGGGACGTTAAGGACATATGGGACATTTACTACGCCTAAGATATTAGGGACATATGGGACATCTGGGACGTCTGGGACGTTAGGGACAAATGGGACATCTGGGA
>CALNHX010012946.1:0-21262 GCA_940337035.1 Agriotes lineatus
GCAGTTTCAAAAGCATTAAAACCCACTAGCGGAACTGCTAATCCATCTGACAAAGTTGATTCAATTTTCACATGTACTGGTTTTCCCGCTTGCACTGCTTTTGAGAAACTAGGACATCTTTCAGATTCGACACCCTAAAAAATTATTAAATTATACTTTCTAGTATATTAAAAATATCAAACATGGTTACAGTAGCTGGTCGTAATTATAGGTAGTATCAAAAATAGATAGGTATTCCAGCATTTTATTAATTTCATACTTTTATTGTTGACTCATTTTAAGCACAATATACATATGCAAGTCGTTTTATTTGTGACAAAAAGTGCATTGTGATATTTTGTATTAAACGTTTAACTAAAATCGAGGCCAAAAAACAACAAATCTTGAGTAAAACATTTTCCAAGCAAAATCATGAGCCCGAAATACATTTTTTGGGCAATTTCCCAAATATCAGTTCATTTTGTAATGGTGTTCAATGAATGTGACATTTATACTGATGCACGATGACAGTTTTAAATGACGTTTTTGAAATGTCACCTTGATTAAAACAACATATTTAGTGGTTGCCATGGATATAAGTGGTAAAAGAAACTGATAAAATCCCAAGGGAAAATTTGGATTTTTTGCAACTATAAAATCATTGCATTTGATTTGCAGGGATGCAGATGCGGGAAATAGTCAGGTTAAGTTTTCTGTCAGTTTTGACACAGACTGATGCAAAACCTAACCTGCTAACGTCAAATTTGACATAATTGTTTTTTCAGTTATAATGAAAACTCTTTGGTAAATTTCTCTTCTTTAGGAAATAATTTATTATTTCTGTCACGATTTTGGTATCGTAGAAACCGTGTTTTTTCCCAGACGTGAAAAAAAATAATTTCTTGTATTATTTTTTGCTGTTGCCTAAAAAATAGTGTTCATACACTCGTAGTGTAACAGCTGTGCTCCTGTAGTTGCTTTACTTGGCTGCTTCTCGTTTATCAAATGCTACACTTGCATAATATTAGCCACTTTCCACTCTTGTTACGAAAGTAACTATTTTATAATTAGTACAATAGATGCTCTATTTGACAAATTTCAATATCCCAAATTTTGGATTTATCATATATCTAATACTTACTATATTGCTAGCGGCTATGAGTGGGAACCTTGCCAAGGAAGTGAGACAGACAACCAACTCTTCAATGTATAAAGGTGAGCGGTGCGCAAGGGCGGCGGCGTCGTCCGCCCAATGGGGAAGTGGTCAAGTTTAAAATTCGCTTCTAAAGGCGGAGTTCGAATTCCCGCGCATGCGCACGAGACGCGTTATACTCTAAGTGAGACTATGTCGGCGCCGTAATGTTTTCTAGCGTTCCGAGGCCCTACTAGCAATATATGTGTATTATATATATGGGATTTATGAACAAAATTTTGAATAACTAAAATTCCACTATACGCTCAAGCTTAGCTTCTGTGGCTTTAAATTAAGTTAACTAAAAAAATGTATTCTAAAATGTTGGGAGCAACTAAATAAATTGTCGCACTTGTTCTTTAGAAAACTCATCGCCTTGCAACTTGTTTTCTAAATTGAATGCTTTTGTGCATTGCAGATAGACATACATTACAAAAGTCACACAAGTGTCATAATAAACTTTTCTATATCTAAAGTAAGCATTCATTTCAAAAGGTAGAAAAATTTAATTACATTCAATCTATAAATAAAAGTAAATTTAAATTTTCTGTATTTGCGTAACGATTACTCATAAGTACATTTACCGTTTCTTGAATCGTAAATTAATGTAATATTTATTTTTACTATTCAGATTTTTATTCTTTAAACATTGGTCAAAAATTATGTTGGCGGGAACAGTAAGAAAATATATAAATATTTATATTGTATAATAATGTTTTAGATAAATCTCTTCAAGTAAACTGTATTCAGTCTACTATTAAATACATATAATACAACATATTCTATTTTTTAAAACTCTTTAAATATATTGAATATTATCCAAAAGTAATTGCAACCAGTTGCTAAAGATACACCTTTTTTATGCCTCATGTATGTGGACAGACGTACTAATTAATTGTGTGGTATTATTGTAAATTATTTTGATAAGCATAAGAGTGAAATGTAAAGCAATAAACATACTAATATTTATGACAATTTTGTAGTACACACAAAACATTTTATTATTGTAAACTACTTTGATAGCTTTTGCCTAATATATTCAAGTAAACATTTTGCAACAGGTTAACGTTTGATTTATAGTAACAGGATAAAATTATAACATGAAGTAAGATTAGTTCTATTATCATGATAGTATAATATTTGTATAACCTTTTATAAAGCCTTTTCGACAGAATTATCAAGAGGGTAAAATAAATTGTAACGTATTTATTTCTATGTAAATATGATTTTTATCAAAATAAGCAATTATTTATTATAGAAATACCTATTATGAAATATAACAAAATTTGATACATATCAAAATTTTGATAATTTTTACTATAATGCCTATAACTGCTTGTAATCCATATATATTTTGTATACGTCAATTTCTTTTTAATATTTTTAGTAAGAGACAGGTACTTACTATAATTTTTACATTGGGATACAATGTTTTAATTGCCATAGCAACTCCTGCAATAAGTCCGCCTCCCCCAATTGGAATAACGACGGCATCAATATCAGATACTTGTTCAACTATTTCCAAACCCATTGTTCCTTGGCCAGCCATAATATGTGGATGATCATAACTTAAAATTTATATTAAAGTTTATACATAAAAAAAATTCTTACAGTTATAGCTTACCCATTGATGTAAGTGTAACCATTACGTTTTGCTAATTGTAAGGCAATCCTTTTAGCTTCTCCCATATCTCTACCTTCGACAATAACTGTAGCATTGAATTTTCGACACTGTGATATTTTCATTATTGGTGCTACAACAGGCATAACAACTGTAACGGGGATGCCAAGTTTAAGGCCATGGTAGCACAAAGCCAGGGCATGATTTCCCAGCGAAGCTGAAATAACCCCAGCCTTCTTCTTCTCATCATCCAGCATTAAAAGGGCATACCTTGCACCCCTTTCTTTAAAGCTTAATTATTAATTAGTGCAATTACAATTTTTTATTTGTTACATGTTAATTACCTTCCAGTGTACTGCAGAAAGTCTTTTTTGAAATACGTATCCATTCCAAGCATGTCAGATAATTGAGATTTCTAGAATATATTTTTACAATTGCAACAGTATTTAATCCAATATCAGTATATGTTCTTACATCGCATGGTGTACAAACCACCCCTGACTTAATTTTAAATGCTGCCGATGTAATATCTTCAAAGCTAATTTTAAGGGGATTGTGCGGATTACAAAATGGATCTTCTATATTTTCATCTTCGGTTTCCTGGAAAGTAATTAAAATCATTAAATAAATGCAAAAATTTATATTTTATATATTTCTAAGTTCTAAATGTGCAGTAGCAGTATGTATAGGTACCTACAAACACCACATTCAATCTTTTCGTTTTTTTAAATATTATTTCGAAAAATTATAATCTATTAACATTATCAATATGATCTATTAACATCTATTTTTCGTTTTTTATGCATTGAGAGTATTTGGTCAAAATTTATTGCTAAAATAACACAAAAATAAATCTTACTTTGTGTAAAGCTATTGTTTATAGTAATGATAAATTCAGAAACCCAATTTTATAAAACTAATAATTACCGTATTTCTTCAATTCTAAGACAGACTTTTCTCTCCATGTAAATGTGTCTAAAAACGAGGGGTGTTTTAAAGTCCATGGCTTTAATTTTGATTTCTTATTGCACATCAATATGTCAAAAAGATTTCACTATGAAGCCGTATTAAAAAGAAAAGGTATTGTGTATGCATACGAACGTGAAAATGGGGGATAAAGTAAATGTTCGTTGTTGGAGAAATAAATTCCATATTTTTGTTCTAATAAATCAGTATTTTTGTGCAGTGATAATGCATCATTACCAAACAAATTTGGCAACCATTTGTAAATTAATGTGAGAATTCATTTCAATGTTTTATTAATGCTACATAAAAAAGTGCATTTTTTTTATATAATAATTTTCAAGGTCAACTTTCTAGGGGATAAGTTGCATTCCTGCAAGGTCCCTAGTTTTAATAATGTTGGTACATAGATTTTTAGTTCTTTTCTTCCACTTAAAAAAAATTATTTGTCATTTTGACAGATATGTCATAATTTAATATTGCTTGCTTCATTTTTGCATTTAAAATATTTCTTGGTTTTCTTTTATATCCGATTTTATTGATGATGATGATGATGATTCTATGTTAAAAAAATAAATTTGTCAAGAGTTCAAATTAAGAAACTTTGACATTCAAAATTGACACATAACCATCATTTTGAAAAAGTTCTACCAACACGAGGTATAAAAATTTTCTAGCGTTTTAATCACATATCTACCAACATTGTAACACTTTGACAGTTATTATAGAAAAAAAACGTACTTTAACTAAATAATGTTGAAAAAAATATAGATGTTTGTAACCTAGTTTGTATGTGTGTCAATTTTCAACAATTTGTTTACAACATGAAATACAGGTATGACTGGGTTTACGCCACCTTAATATCTGTTTGTTTCATCTTAACGCTTCTCACAGATGATGATTGAAGGTGGCGATGAATCATGACTCTGACATTACAACAAAACTTATACTGTAATAAAAGTATAATACTAATTTAGATAGAATATAAAGAACTAAATAAAGTGATTAGAAAATCTATTAGAGAAAATATAAGGAAAAATAGAGAGAAGAAAGTACAGGAAGTTATAGATAAGAACCAAAATATGAAGATTCTATTGTCAACGGTGGGTTAAACTAAAATAGTAGCTATAAAGGGTAACAATGGAAAAAAATTAAAGAAAAAGAAGAAATAAGTAAAATAGTAGAAGAATTCTACAATGAGTTATATGACTCAAAAACTGAAATATCCAAAACAACAGCATTAAAACTAGCAAAAAAGATACTAAACATAAATTCGGAAGATATTCCAGAAATAAAAGAAGCAGTAAACGCTTTAAAAAATCTACTTAATAGATGTTTAGAAGAAAAAATACCTGAATTGTGAAGGGATGCTACAACAATATTGCTGTACTAGAAAGGCGAAAGATCGGATCTAAATAACTATCGATCTATCACGCTGCTTTTCTAGATCTACAAGCTTTTGACTAAAATTATCCTGAAGCGAATTGCTAATAAACTAGAAATGTATCAATCACACGAGCAAGCCGGTTTCAGAAAGGGCTACAGCACCAGCGATCATTTGCTGACAGTAAAGCTGTTATTAGAAAAGGCAGCGGAATACCATCTACCAGTATTTATGATGTTTTTTGACTATGAAAAGGCCTTTGACACCATTGAAACCTGGGCAATTGAAGAAGATTTGTGGAACAGCAGAGTAGATCACAGATACATGATGCAACTGCATAATATATACTAAAACCCGACAGTACAAATGCAAGAAGAGACAAATCAAAGTCAAGCGAGGTGTCAGGCGAGATACATTATCACGCAAACTGTTTATTACCGCCTTGGAAGACATCTTTAAAGACCTAAATTGGGAAGGAACAGGTATAAAAAAGGGTGTTTATTAGAATTTGTGGTTTAGTCGGTTTTTGAACTGATGAAGTCATGTTGTGCATTAAATCATATGGCTGATAACTGACACTGCTGACACTGTCAGTCAATGTCAAATTCGAGGTTAGCAGGTTTTTGCATCAGTCTGTGTCAAAACTGACGCAAAACCTAACCTGCTAACATCGAATTTGACATAGACTGACAGTGTCATCACTGTCAGTTATCAGCCATATGATTTAATGCACGACATGACTTGATCAGTTCCAAAGCAGACTAGACCGCAAATTCTAATGAACACCCGTTATTAATGGTGCATATTTAAAATTCTTATGAGTAGCAATAAAAATGAGCTCTAGGATATGATACACGAATTAAACGTAGCATCCAGAAAAAGAGGCTTAAAAATTAATAAAAACAATTGCAAATACAGCTGAAGACCTCAAAGTCACAATGAAGGGAAAAATTCTAGAACAAGTAAAATAATACAACATGTACCTGGGATAAATGATAAAATCCAATAAAGAGAATCAAGAGGCTCAAATAAACCGAAGAATAAAGCTAGGATGAATGGCCTTCGGCAAACTAAGATATATATTGAAGAGTAGAACTATCCCTCAACCAAAAAACTAAAGTTTATGACCAATGTGTGCTCCCAGTAGTTACCAACATTTCATTGAAAGATAAAAAATAAATATGTGGATTAAAAATAAACAAAAGTTACAGATGTGCAAAAACGAGTGACAACACTAAAATGGAAATTTGTGGGATAACACATAGCTAAAGGACAATAAGTGGAATGCAGTAATACAAGACTGTCGCAAATACGCTGGATTAACGATGTTAAAAGGCATGCTTCTTTAGCGTGGGAAAAAAGAGCGGAAAATCAACAAAATTGGACAGATTGGGAAAGCCTACATCCAACAATGGACTAACGATGGCAAAAGAAAAAGAGACTAATTTACAGTAAATCTAAATCAAGGACTAAGAAATGCAAGTCAATCAAACATTTAGAAAAGTTAACTGAACAATTGTTCAAAGCAGACACAGAAGAAAGTGAAGTTGACCTTGCAATAATACCAGTCAAGATACTAACAACGAAATCACTGTAAGAACATGTTGCTCTTATTAATAAGAGATAGAGATCTTTTGTAGCAACGATTCCAGTTGAGAGTAGAGCTCAACCATTAAGAGTGAAATTGACATAGTTCTAGAGCTATCTCTCTCTCTTCAGTTGTTTCCTCGTGACTGAGGATTGTGATTATCTTGACCAGTTCATCCTTGAGCTGGTTGTTTCCATGTAGTGCGATTTTGTGCAGTATGCAAAGCCATGTGTAGAAGAAGAACTGGTAATTTCCTTGACTTAGTCCGATCATCTAGTGGGAGACCTACCTCCTGCTTGTTTCCCTTCTGTTGCGCCTAAAATGGCAGCTTCCCAAGCTTGTTGTCATCCTTCCTTGCTATAAACTCAAAGTATTGTAGGATAGGCGGTCTCTTATTTCCAATTGGTGAAAGATTGACACATTAATTCAACGATCGGTCCATGAATGTCTGAATATGCACCGCCAGGACCACATTTCGCCCTCTCATGGTTCACATCTCCACACTATACATGAAAGTGGGAAAAGTAAGTGTTCTCACAAGTCTTATCTGGTGATGCCCATATTTTTTGTAGTCTCGGCATGGTGTTTTTGCTCATTGCTAAGCGCCGTTTGATTTCTGATGCGTAATTCGATCGTTAGAGATACATGAGGCGAGGTATACACATTGTTGTATAATTTCCATATCTTCAAAAAAATCCACATCGGTCAAGGTCCCAGCATGACCTACTATCACTAGCTTGATCGTCTGCTTCTTGTTCTAGTCGGCAGATCAATTCTTTCATGTTCTATATGGATGTTACTAGCAGTACCGTATCGTCCATGCATAGTAGATTAGATAAAATTTGTCTGCCAATTTAAAGTATTCCTGCCTGTCATTAAGTGTTATTCTAATAAAATACTCCCCATAGATGTTAAACGATACTCGTGATATCATGCAGCCCTAACGCACGCCTTTCTTTATTTTAATGTTTGTGCGATGAGGTTTACGAGTTGTTTCGGTATGCCCATTTCTAGTAGGGTTATCTACAACTTGTTCCATTTTATGTGGTCGAATGCCTTATGGTAATTGGCCAAGCCCAGAATGACAGAGCTATTAAATTCGCAACTTTTCTGTATGACATGGCATATATTAAGAATCTGCTGTCATATACGGTTGATTTTAACAAAGCTGGCTTGTTCTGTTGGTATTTGCCAGTGTAGATAATGTCAGAGCCTCTGATTTATGATGTGCAGAAGAATTTGGCTTGCGTAAGTTATCAAGGCTATTGTCCTGTAATTATTAGAAACAGCCATCTACAGCTATGCTATAACTTATTATTAGAAAAAAGAAAACTAAATAGATATCGATGCTATTGCTTTTTAAGCTATTTATCTCAAACATATATATTTTGAAGATTTAATAAAATAAAACATCTTTGTGTTAAGTAATGAAAATCATGGAAAAAACTAATATATTTACATATATTTACATTATATTTTTGCTTCAATTTATCCCCCTTCATTTTATGCCGTCTCAGCAACCTATAGCCTGGGCTTAAATCATATCCTACTTGTATTCTTTTTTAAATTATGGAAACCTATCAAATTCATAAAATAATTGAATTAGAGTCTAAACATTTATGACAATGTCAATTTTTGTAATTTAATTAGCTCTACATTTTTTGTAATTTTAAAATGCATAAACAGGTTCTGTGTGTTAGGTATATTTACATGAACTACCATGTTGAGTAAATTGTTTTAGGGCCGGTTGCAGAAAGCAATGTTAAGTCTGGTGTTAGCTAACGTCGCGTCAAAGTGAACAAAATCGCATCAAATTTTGTTTACTAATGTATTAGTTTCCATAAACGTTTGAGATTTGATTAGTTTTTGTTCACTTTGACGTCGCGTTAGCTAACACCAGACTTAACATTGCTTTCTGCAACCGGCCCTTAATAATGTAAATAAAACATACACGAGGGTACAAAAAGTTTACATGGCTAAAAGTCAGTTTCAAAGAATGAGTTGAGTTCGCTAAATGTATCAAAGTCTAAAAATAATTCACTGCCGAGTAATTTCATGGATCCTGATAAAATTAATAATTTTTTTCTTGGATGACATTCCTAGCATAAATAATAACAGTAAGGAACTCATTGCTCATTACGGTTGTCAGAGGTTAAATGAAAGAATAACAGATTTTAACTTTAAGCCAGTAGATGTGTCTACGGTTGCGTTGATTATCGACCGCTTAAAGAGTAATTTTACAGGATCAGATAACATTAACCTACAAATAATCAAATACAACTGCCCACTCATATTGCCTTACATTACTCACATTATTAATCATTGTTTCCTTACTAACACATTTCCTTCGATTTGGAAGAATGCTATTATCATACCTATTCCAAAGGTACCGAATCCTACTGACTTTAAAGACTTACGCCCTATTAGTATTCTTCCGGCAATGTTGAAGGTTATGGAAAAGATAATAGATATTCAACTTAGAGAACATTTAATTAACTTCAATATCATTCCTTCATCTCAATTTGGTTTTCGTCCAGGTCATAGTTACACAACTGCACTTTTGAATGTTATTATATAATACCGCGACGACGTATCTATTTTGATTTTACTTGACTTTAGAAAGGCTTTCGATACTATCGATCACACTGTACTAATTTCCATTCTTTGATATATTGGGCTCTCGGATAATTCTATCATGTTGTTTTCTAACTATTTAAGTAATCGAATACAAAGGGTGAAGTTGCGTAATCGTTATTCTCATTCCAGAGAGACTACTAGGGGCGTTCCGCAGGGTTCGATTCTGGGGCCACTTTTATTTATTATTTATACATCCACCTTCTATAAATATGTTAAAACTTGCAGTATGCAAATGTATGCCGATGATACTCAAATGTATTATTCCTCCAGTATCAGTGATAGTCAACGCGCCTTATTAAATATTAATCAAGACTTAATAAATATTGCTGACATTTCTGAAAAGCATTCATTGAAACTGAATCCTAAGAAGTTGGTTATTTTGCTATTTGGAAATAAAAAATATGTAGATCTTTTAAAAGATAATGTTAATTTATCAGTGAGTGGTGTCACTATCCCAATAGTGAATGAGGCTCGTAATTTGGGTTTAATTATTGACAACAACTTTCGATTTCATTCTCAAATAACTAATTACATTAAAAAAGCCTACATGAACCTTAAATTAATCTATCCTCACAGGCAATATTTATCCAACAAAATTAAAACTACACTTTGTGAAAGTACTGTTCTTTCACATTTTTCATATTGTTCAGAGATTTATGGTTCATGTATTACTCAGGATTTAGCTAATCGAATCCAACGGGTTCAGAATTCTTGCGTAAGGCTTATCTTCGGCATTAGAAAATATGATCACATCTCACATAAGCGACATGAACTCGGTTGGCTCTCTATGGCAAACAGAAGAAAGTTATTAAGGGCAACATTATTTCATAAAATTATTATTGACAAGATTCCAATTTATTTATACAAAAAAATTTCTTTTAGAGAAGACGTTCACAATATCAATATTAGATTCAAGTACACCATCACGCCACCTTGTCACAAAACAGCTTTTTTGAACGAAGTTTTTGGTATCAAATATCAAAAGTTTATAATTCCCTACCGGTCTACATGAAAAATCTTTCAATTAATTCGTTTAAAAAACGTCTTTATCATGTTCTTGTAAATCAGTAAAACTCTCCAACTTAAGTATTGGATGCTACATCACTAGACGGGTCATCTATTTACCTTTCTACTAGTATATCTATTTACTTAGTTCCTTTTATTTGTTTTTTATGAGGTTTAGTGCTGTGAGCTATGCCATGCTAATTGCAGAATTTTTAATTTTTTAATTTAAATTTTAATTTTAAGATAGTTTTGGCATTTTGGGATTGGTATTGTTGCTATTAATTTTTCAAGGTTAGGTGGAAGACCAGGCAATGCGCTTGAACTCATACCTTGTGGTTTCCCTATTATTATAATTATTATCAGTTCTTTGTTGGCATAATATTTTTCTTTTCTTATGTACTTTAATTTTGGGGAAATAAAACACATTATTATTATTATTATTAAAAGAAGTTATATCTGTACCTATTTGAAAACATGATTTTAAAATTGTGAATAGCACCACTATAAATCAATAGAGTACCTATACTATTAACCGTTTGTTTTTCTTGTGTTTTTTTAAGTAATTTTTCACAAGGTGGCATATTAAGACATATGTTTTTGCCACAAAAGAGATATTGTCCGGTTTCATTACCCGGAACTTATATAATTCTTAACTTGTGCAATATATTGTTTCATTCTAATGAGTAGATGCTTTGTGATGGTGATAGATATTTAATTATTTTCAATTCGTTACTAATAGATTGAACAATATATTTTTTAATATGTCGTGCCAAATATTTTTTGCAATATTTCTTATAGTATGAACATCACGCCGCCGTGGCCTAGCGGTTAGGGCATCAGGCTGCGGTGCCACGGTACGGGGTTTAATCCCGACATCTGGCAATTGGCGGGCGGCCCATCGAAACCACAGTTGTGGAAGTAGGGAAAGTAAGGCAGTCGTCAAGGGCATGATGCTAACTACATCGCCCAGTACGCCTTGTCTCAGGCTATGTTCCTACATGGAATGAAGTGCCCGAACCTTACTTACTTACTTACAGTATGAACATGGGTAATATGGTGCCAGGTAAATACTCTTATTTAGTTTTACCGCAATTTAATTTCATAATTAATTAATTACCATAACTAGTTCCTGAGTAGAAAGTTTTATATTAATACTTTCGATAGATAGGTACCTACTAAAGAGGGTAGTAGAAAAAAATTAAATCAAAATACTACATTTAACTAGACTAAATTAAGTATATGTTTTGATTAATTTCAGTACAGCTGCTATATTCAAAAATATTTTGTGAGCATCTACGATACTTGTTAAATATATCTATTTAATAGTTATTATTTCACATAAGCACCTTGTTTAAAAGTGATAATTCTAAAGATAATTACAAATATTCTTTTAAATTACTTTTCCTAATAAAAATAATAAACCGAAATTATCATTCAATTAGCTACAATATGCCGAAATTCAAATTAGAGATGTAGATAGTCTCCAAACCAGTTTGTAACATGATCAGAGCATAAAGCGTTACAAACAATACTTTTTATACTCGAATACTTGTACTAATTTTATGAAACTGAATACCATAAGATGTAACTAATCAACTTAACTCTTAACATAGTTTAACGACATGAATGTAGATCAAAAATATGAACACAACGAAATATTAATATTGTTTAATGGAGATATCGCAA
Source organism: Agriotes lineatus (assembly GCA_940337035.1). Lineage (NCBI taxonomy): Eukaryota > Metazoa > Arthropoda > Insecta > Coleoptera > Elateridae > Agriotes > Agriotes lineatus. Next base: position 12,056 of record CALNHX010012946.1, read on the forward strand.
AAATGAACAACTCAAACAATTTTAATATTTTTAAAATGTAGTTTATAAAACTAAAGATGATTAATATGTATTAATTTTTTTCGTAAAGGGGACAGGTAGGGGGGCAAAATAACAGGGTAACTCAACTTGTTCATCATGCTCAAGGCAAAATTCTTCTGCCTACCTGGCTTCAGATGAAACCACTTACAAAAGTGGTCTAACTAACATTGAGTGCTTCTATCTCAACAACACAGAATTCGTTCATTAAATAATGACAATGGCCATGAAGGTCTTTGAAAGTATTGTGTTAAATATTAACTTTAAACAATTTGAAATTGTAATTTTAAATAAAATATAATTGATATAGCAACTATAAATATTATATTAATAAAACAAAAATGCCATAAACAATTTTTAAATGTACATTTTAAAATATGTATACTCTATTATCTACTTAGGTTTTATTGCTTTATGGTTTATATAAAAGTTGAGCAATATTAAATTAAATTTTTGTAGTAAAAGTTGATGGTATATTTGCATATTGATTTTGTTAAATATGATTATCATATCATATTATAAGTGGGTTTAAACATCATGTTTGTTATTTACTTAAATTGTGAAAAATAGTTTACAATGCTTTAAAATGTGATATGGATCAATGAAATGTTCTAGATAGCACTATCTACGTAAAAATTACAAATAAACACTTACCAAATTTGAAGGTACAAAATCCATTGCAGAAAAAAGTGCATTAAAGTTGCGACTAAGCATTATTTTGAGCTGTATCAAATTATACACCAACCTGATTTACAATAACACAGTATCAAAAAGAGAACTTATCTGTTAAAGTTATGCCTGGGTCAGTAAAAAGAGGTCAGGAGAATAAATCGAGAAATTACTTGCTACAGAAGAAATTAATATGGGTCATTGTTATGGCGCATGATGATAAGTAAGTTGAGTTGGTATGTACGTACTTTGCTATTTAGAAAAGTGGATAACATTCAGTCAGCATGTACAAGAGTGATAAAAGTGATTTGAGGAGTTGATAATTAAATTTACCTCGTGAGCTGGTATATAAACTAACTGTTCCATTATCCCTGCACATACACACACTACTTATGCTTTAGAGGATGTGATTTGCAATTTATAAAATAAAGTTTAGTTTAAACTTTGACCCTCTTAATATCATCTCTCAAGAGCAGTATAGTTTACTATTTATTTATAGATGAAGGGCAGATGTGTATTTCATATGGTTGATTAGATTATGTCTGATGTAGTTGCTTATAGAAGATTGAGAGCTGTTGAAACCGGCATCAATAAAAAAGTATTGACAAATGCTTGTTTTGTAACATACTAACAATTAAAGAATAAAATAGATATTGTTTAATCAAAAACTGTTATCTAAAAGCACAAAACAATTTTATAAAATCGTATAAAGACGAATAAAACTGTTAAATAGTGAAAGATTTTTAAAGTCAATTGTAAAAAATGTGCAAACAATTATTACATGATTTTATTAGTACCAATTAATATTTGCTGCGCCATAATCATAAATTTACTAATAAGAGGAGCAGGTAATATTAGGCAAAACATTTTTAACAGTCTCTAAAGGCTCGTTTTTATTTGCTCTTTAAGACTAAGTCAAATTGCAGCATAGAGCTTTGTTTTATTTTACGACGAGATTGTTATTACTGAATTGTTTTGAAGTATTAGGTACGTACTTTTCTTCTCCCAATTACTATGTCTTCCACAAATATTTAAAAAATACCTACAAGAATATGAATCAATCTTTTAAAGATATTACCCACAGTTTCACAATAAATATTGAAAATGGCTACCGCCCATTTGTACATACCTATATGGGCATAGGTTTTCTAATGCACTCAAAAAAGCTAAAATTTTCTTTTGTAATTTGGCATTCACTCTGAATGTTTTGCCATACTTTCTCTCTAGTATTGACTGCTCGATCATATACCAACATTTTAAAATACTTGCAAATATAAAACTGCATTAATTCAAGTCAGGCGACCTACAATAGGCTAACTTCTTGGTGTTTTTTTACAAATGTGTCATATTTCAAACATATTATTTGTCTCACTGCAAGCATCTAGTGTGCTGAGGTATTACCGTACACAAATCACATACAGGTTACAGAAAGTAGATTGGGACCGGTGAAAATCGGAACTAATGTTAGAATCTAGTAATTTTCAAGTTTCGTATTGGTAACATTTTGACATCTATCATATTGACATTAAATTGTTAACCTTATTTAAGCTAAATGAAACAATAAATCAGAGGCGTACGCAACATTGCGGTATGGTAGATTATCAGTTCTTGAATGTTAATAGGATTGCGGAAATAATGATGTACGTTGAACAACCAGGCTCTGCTAAACCTTCTATCCCAGCAACAGCAATTTCCACACTTTAAAACACAAAGAATCTGTCATATGGCGTTAGTCACTGCGCAAACGAAATCCCTTTACCCACCGTTGCTGTTCACTTGTCATTTAAAATATTACCTAACTTTGTATGTTTTTGACAACTTTCCTTTCATGACCTACCTTGACACCCAATCTACTTTCTGTGACCTGTACTGTTTCTTATCTAGAAGAATGGCCAATTTGTCATTTTAAAAATGTTCATATTTTTTATCCATATGGACACATGGAAAATTGATATGGACCAATGAGTTTAAATATGATAATTCATTCCAGACATTGGTGGAGAACGAATGCTGATAATTGGAAGTTCGTACTACATGAGAATTTCCATCAGCCCAAATGTGAACATTATTAAAATTCAACACATAATCTCTTGTAAAATATGCCTGTCTTAGATAAAATTTTAAAGAGAAAAGTAGAATCTCTTTCAGACTTTCCAATTAACCAATAACAAAATGTTAAGCCAACTTAGAAATCACTTTCTACTAAACCTTGAACTCTATGAAATTGGAATGGATAGAGCTGCTGTTTATTAAACAATGGAAAGGCTAGTTTGTCAATTTTCATCAATTGATTGCAGAATGGTTCAGTTTAAATCAGGGTTGCAGTTCATGGTGCGCTCCTTATCTTCATTTTTTAGTATTACATACTCAGACTTTTTAAATGTCGATTTAAAGACAAACGTGTTTTATTGCTATGACTATGACAATTAGGGAATTTTTGATAGTATCTACATACTGCTGCTGAACTATGACATGCACTTTACTATAAGTACAAACCACGTCTGTCTATTGTTGAAAAGTATAATCCATAATGCTTATCAGAAAACAAATAACGAGAAGAAATCGAGTAAGTGTCACTCACACTAACCATAGTGGATAATTGTTCTTCCATATACTATAATTTTTTTATACGAGTTGTGACTAATAGGATAAAATGTTATACTATAAATGGAAATTTTTCTGAAATCGTACTGTTATGTAGTTAACAATAAGAACTTAGATCAAAGAAAGATTGCATATTGTATACGTGTAAGGAAGAGCAACACACGGAATGGGTTAGTAATATTTTGCTAGTACAAAAAAGGGATTCTTTTAGAATTTGTCTTGACCCAATACCAGTTAACACAGCTTTGAAGAGACCACATTTTCAATTTAACACGGTTGGCGAAATACACCAATAAAACTGGAACCAGTCTAGTACAACGATTGATGAGTAGACAGACTATAGAGCGTCTCACGGTGACAAGACAGCGTGGAGAGGAAATGCTTTCCTTATGGGAATTTCGCTCCGACGTTGCCAGTTCTATGCAACGCGCGATGGTATAAGTTATCTGAAATAAACGAAAACCAGAAGTTCCCAATAAGTTCTCACGTAAAATTTTAATTCAGAAAGCATCATTTGTAGTTCAGATTAATCAGTTTGAGAAAGTATAATTTGTAATTCAGAAACCATTATTTATACAGTGTGATTTATAATAGGTGTAAAAAACTTTGCCATCTTGTTCGGGAAGTAATTTTAAGATAAAAATGTCATATGGACATAGGTCATATTCCAATTAGTTACAGAACTACAACAGATTTAAATTTTATTGAATTAGTAATGACAAGCAATCCAGTGAGACAAATGTCTCATTTAAAAAAACAAAAAAGACCGTTTTTCAAATAGAACGTTTATTAAATTGAAACTGTACCCAGATCTGGAAGGTGTCAAAGTGGTTGCCTAACCGATCGACGTTTTAAGGCGCAGAGGGTCGCAGCTCCGTTTGGCTGCTGAAACATTTTTATTTGAAAAATGGTCTTTTTTGTGATTTCTCGAAAACCGGAAGTGTCATGTGACTGAAATTCGGTTCCTGAGCTAACATGACCATTCCAAACATATAACTTTAATAACTTTTTTCTCTATCTCTTACGGTTTGGCTGCTGAAACAGCGTCCCGAACGGACGGACGGACGGACAAGTCTATTAGATAAAGGATTATTAAAGAACAATTTTAAAACATAAGTAAAAAAAAATGGAATATGACCTATGTCCATATGACATTTTTATCTTAAAATTACTTCCCGAACAAGATGGTAAAGTGTTTTACACCTATTAGAAATTACCCTGTATAGAAGATTACAAATAATTAATACCTATATTTTATCATTTTTAAAACTGAAATAATTTACTGCACATCAGAATTTACTTATTTACTTGCGAGAATTAAATATCATTATAAACAAAATTAAATCTTTGGTTTAACGTCTGCTGTATGCATCAAATTGGTTCTTAATTGCAGCCATAATGTGGGTAACAAATTTGTACTTCCAAAAGTTTGAGTGATTCATAACTACTTTCTAATGCAAAATAAATTACCGTAAGGTGGTGTCACTTCGGACAATGCAGGTAGCTTCGGACATTCGGCAGTTGTCGCACATATTCGTGGCAAGTGGGGATCCGCTTCGTCAAAGCTGTGTGTCTGGCGCCGGTAATACTGTGATTTAGTCTTCTTTAATCATTCGAGGTGGTTTGTTGCTGCAGCTCGTAAGTATTTACGATTTGTGCGGGTATTTTAGCGCCATTCTTTTAACGGTTTTTTCAAACATCGAAAAAGTAACTAGTGTGCAGCTTGTCTGCTTTAGTATTATGATATATGAGTTAGCTGTGGTCAATACTCAATGTTTCATTAAGACTTGACCAAATTTACACAAAAATTTGCTGGTTACTTTTTTTTGTACAGGGTGATTTATAAAAAACTCGGCATTTTTCAGGTGACTTCGGACATGGGTCGAAAGTATAAAACGGTGCTGGGGGCCCGCAACTATATGAATTATGAACCCCAAATGGTTGAAAAGGCCATTTTATCGGTAACATCCGGAAAAAAAACTATCAGGGAAGCCGCCGAGTATTACAAGATCCCAAAATCAACTATCTGTGATAAAATAAAAGGAAATCACAGCAAGAAGCATGGTGGTCAGCAAATTTTATCTGTTGCTGAAGAAAATGAATTCAAGCGTGCAATATTATTGAGTGCAGAATGGGGATTCCCCCTGACTGAATTTGACATTAGAAAAATAGTACAAAGTTATATGAATAGAAAAGGCAGGAAAATTAAAAAATGGAAAAACAACACCCCTGGCCGAGACTGGACAAAGAATTTTCTTGAACGACATAAGGAACTGACTATTCGCCTTACCCAAAACATAAAAAGATGTAGAGCTGAAGTCAATGAAACCACAATACGAGAATACTTTGATGCTTTAAAAAATTCGCTTGTTGACGTTCCACCAGAAAACATAGTCAATTATGATGAGACCAATTTTAGCGACGACCCTGGAAAGCCAAAAGTTATTTGCAAGCGTGGTGCAAAGCACTGCGATAGGATCATTGATTCGTCCAAAACAAACATAAGTGTCATGATGGCTGCTTCAGCTGCTGGTGAGCTTTTACCTCCATTTGTTGTGTACAAAGCTAAGCATAGGTACGAGGAATGGGAAGAAGATGGACCTCACGGTTGCCGTTACAGCATAAGTAAAAGTGGTTGGTTCGAATCAACCACCTTTTTGGAATGGTTCCGACAAATTCTCCAGCCCTATTTTCGACAAAAAAATGGAACTAAAATATTGATAGGTGATAACCTCACGAGCCATCTTACATTAGAGGTTATTCAAGAATGTGAAAGAAACAATATCAGATTCATACTACTTCCACCAAACTCGACACATCTCTGCCAGCCACTAGATGTCGCTTATTTTGCCCCAATTAAAAAAGCATGGAGAGCCGTTCTTACTGATTGGAAAATGAAAAGAAAGGGGCCATTTCAAAAATCAGATTTTCCCCGGCTCTTAAAATCTACATTGGACGGGATAGGAACTTCCTCCAGTCAAAACATTCTGTCAGGATTTCGAGCATGCGGCATTTCGCCTTTTAACCCTGATGCTGTAATAAAGAGACTACCGCAGAAAGTAAGAATTCCTCCAGAACCAGCACAGCCCCAAGTTACTGACGCCCTACTGAATTTTTTGCAGACTTCGAGAAGCCCAGAAATTCGTCCCAAAACAAGAAGAAAGCGGGTGAACATTAAACCAGGAGAACCAGTTTATTCAAAACATTTTTCTGACAACAACAATGCATCCAAAAATAAACCCGATAATGAAAAACAGAATATTGATTTTCAAGATACCGAAGAGGTCGAAGTTGAGACCATGTCATTGGATGGTTCATTAGATGGTGATCTTCCTTGTTTCAATAAGACTGAAAACATTTCATCCAGTTCTTCAGACGACGAAGTTCCTCTAAGTGCGTTGAAGAAAAAAATGCAAACAAATGAAAAGACTGAAAGTTGTGCTTCTAATCTTAAGCAAAAAATTAATACGTTTGTAGGTGTTAAAGTGCCCCTTGCCAATTGCTCAAAATACAAATATTATGTTGGGCAAATTAAAGAGGATTATCGAGAAGAAGAGACTTGCCTAATAAGATTTATGAGAAAAAAGTCCCCAAATAACCAACACATCTATTTTTTCTTTCCAATTGTAGACGATGAAAGTGTTGTGCCAGTTTCAGATATTATTATGAACAATCTGATTCCGATTCCTCTGAGACGAGATCGATACACATTTTCAAATTTGCCAGAGAATATTGTGTTTGAATAGGCTTTTTTATCTTCAAAAAGAAATTTTGTTTATTTTTTGTATGTTAATAAGTTTGTATTATTCATTTTGTTTTTTGTAGTTTATAAGAAATTATTTTTATTTTTTACCTTTTTTGACAGCAATCTTGTATTTTTTTATGTAAAAATAAAGTTTCTTTAAAAAATACCTATATTACTCCATTTAAGTAGGTAGATAACTTAAAAAAAATTTTTTTTGGAAAAAATTATTGTCCGAAGCTACTAACTATTGCGTTTAACAACGGTTTTCATTGATATTTTGGGGTGTCCGAATTCACCCCAAAAATGCTGGTAGCTTCGGACAGTGAAAATTTAAAAAAATAAAAAGAGCAAAAAATAACTATTATGCTAGAAACATAGTTCAGTATGGGTACTGCCCTTATGCAAATTTGCAGCTCCATATACAAACTCATTTTCGATATATTCCAAAAAGAATCCAAAAGTTGTCCGAAGTGACACCATCTTACGGTAATAAGTCTTCATCTGTTCTCAAAGCGTGTTGGCATTTTCCAGTTGCGATTATTTTTGTATAGTGTTCTATACTTTTATCTATTGTTATTGCTTTTATTGTTATTTATTGTTGGTTTTACCGCTCAATGGAAGAAATTGTTAAATGGAAACGTGGACAATCTTTGCAAGTTTCAGAAAAGCAAGTACTAATGAATCTTGTCAGTTACCATTTAAATCAGACTAACTAACGGTTCGAACATCAGTTGATTCTGAATCTACCAGAAAACTGTTGTTGTTATGGACAATGCGTCTTACCACAGCAGAAAGTTAGAGCAAATTCCGAACAGTACTACAAATAAAGCCGAAATTCAGGCATGGCTTTGGTCTAGAGATTTATTTTTTAAAGAGGACTATTTAAAAAAAAATGTTAGAAGTAGTCAATACCTTCAAACGAAACTATGATGGGTATAAAATAGGCATAATGTGAAGATCTTGAGACTCCCGCCCTACCATTGCGAACTGAATCCTATAGAATCGGTGTGGAGTAAAGTAAAAAGGTATTTAATTTAAATATTGTGGTAAACACCGTTTAATTTTGGTATTTATTGAATTGTAATGCAGCAAAAGCTTCCAAAATGTCATTTAAATAAATGTTTAATGTTATCAAAGATTGACACCCAAGATATTATAAATACATAATTAAATTAAATATCCTTTGCTTAATTAGATTATTGTCCATAATTTTCGTATTTTAAAATTATAACATTTCCACGATTTATCACCATATTTTTTAATTATTTATTATTAATCATTAAAAAGTAAATTAAATACACAATTAAGCGGATTTTTTTTCATTTAAGGTACGTAGCTGGACATAACACGAATTTTAAGGAGAATGAAGTCCAAAATTTAATCAGTGAAGCATATTGGCGAGTTATGACAGAAAAATGGAATAACTACGTAATAGCAACAGAACAGACAATGTGGGAAGTCGATAATTTGTTAGAAGATATAGAATCAATTATTATAAATATAAATGATGCAGATAGTGATAGTGACATTAATAGTGAAGTGAACAATAGTGACAGCGAGTACTGACACACAAATTGTACAATTTTTAAAATTTACAATTAAAAATTATAATCAGTTACTATTTTTTCCAATTACTATTTTAAATGTATAAACTCGATTGCCGTGAAACACATATTTGTTTTATTTATTTTTACCGGCTATCAAATCCACTAAATTTGGAGAATTTTATGCTAGTTAAAAACTAATTTTATTCATTAAAAAACTGACAAGTTCCGATTAAAAGAAATATTTATTTGTGTAACGGAGATCCTACTGTACGTAATTGTTTTGTTCATAAACTTGTTTGAATGCCACTGACAAAACGTACCAGGTAATGAGGGATTATAGTTAAGCTGTTTCTGTTACAATAACCGGATATGTTTGTCTGTGATCGGTGCGTTTTTTCTACAGAACACTTTTGTGGAGACATATGGCATCGCTGTTTGCCATAAGGCCCTGTACTGTCTAGTCACCCTGAGACGCAGTATAGACATGGTATACCTCCATTAAACCTAACACCGATAACAGTATCTTTACTTTTTGAGATTCTTGACTGGCTTCCCAACAATTCATACCTGTAGCTACTTCATATTCTTCCCAGTTAGATTTGAATA